>JADRCG010010093.1:334675-390032 GCA_019844195.1 Rhabdomys dilectus
TAATAATAATAATAATAATAATAATAATAATAATAATAATAATAATAATAATAAATGATAATCATTAAATAAAAGATCAGATCATTTTGTTGTTGTTTGGGGTGTTTTGCTTTGGTTGAGATAGGATCTTACTATGGACTCAGGCTGGCTTCAAATTTGCAATCCTTCTGCCTCAGCCTCTCGAGAGCAGGGATCAGAAATCTGGGTTAGCACACCTGGTTAGATACAACGTGCTTATAAATTAAATCATCAGGAAGCTGGATGATAGTTCCATCCATAAAGTTCTTGCTTTTAAAGCATGAGGACCTGAGTTCAAGCCCAAATCTGGTCATAAAAAAGTATAATATAGTGATCCTAGCACCAAGGGACAGGGACAAGCAGATCCCCAGGCCAGCTGGCCAGCCTGAGTCCAGACTATATCAACCCTGTCTCAAAAACATAAGGCAAACAGAGTATTAGGAACAATGCCAGAGGATGTTCTCTGGCTTCTACGTTTACGAACACACATGCATACGCTCACACACACACACATGTAGCAGGCTTTTCCAGGTGTGGTAGAAAACTGCTACAATTCCAACACTCAAGAGGGTGATAAGGCAGGGAGATCATGGTTTCAAGGGCAGCCTGAGCTACAGAGTGAGTTCTAGTTCAGCCTGGGCTACACCGTGAGACTGCCTCAAAATACATCCATCCATAAAATAAATCACTATAGTTCTATGAAGCATCATTCAAATTTTTGTTTTTCAAGAATACTCTGGATTATAATTTATGCATACGTTCACAGCAATTATCTAGAGTAATCATTTCTACCCATCTCTCTGTGCTCCCTTCCACAGTTGACAGACAGCACATCACCTTAGCTAAGCCCCGCTTACACAACTGTTACTGACACGGATGTGCCGAGTTACAAATGCAGTGCTATAATCACTACAGTCATTATTCTTCAGCACCACAGTTGTTTCAGATTTCACCAATCCGAAGCCTCGGAGGCTGGAGAGGTAAGAACCTACACTCCTCTGACAGAGGACCTGAGCTCCGTTCCCAGCGGCTACATAAGGCAGCTCACAACTGCTTCTAACTCTAGTCCCAGAGGGATCTGATGCTTCTGACCTCTATCTACAGAGGCCATGTGCACACATACCCAAGGCCCTCCCTACATGCACATAATTGAAACTAACAAAAATTCCTATTTTGATTTTTTTTTTAAAAATCTAATTCTATGCCCTTTCAACATTTCTCCATGAATCTGTGACTGTCTTTCTCATTTGGGAACACAATATTTTGGATCTTTAAAAGAGAAGTCACTTCAGATAACTAGAAACAAATAACGACGTATTATCTATACATTAGTGCTCTGGAGCACGACTAAGGAGGAAACCATTCTATATAGGTATACTCACATACAGCCTATGGTGCTAAATCCTCATAGTCTACCAACTGAAAAGTCTCAGACACAGTTCAAAGTCACCAATCCAGTGCTGTCTTGCTTACAGCTGGGTTGCCAGGCACTGGAAACACCTACCTACTCGAGGTCGAGGCCGGAAGACCATCTCCAGTCCTCTCACTTCCAGTGCACAGTTGTCCTGCAGCAAGGAGCCCCATGGGACTGACAGGGAAATAGACTGAATAAATCCTTCCGTGACTTCTAATGGTGCGTCTGCTGACTCCAGGATTTCATTGAGGCACTAGAGAGAGAAAACCAAGTTCATTTTGAAATCAGAGACATAGAAACACAGAATGCCAACTTTTTCCATGAAGATGCCCACAGAGGTGCTGAGCACTGAAAATGTAAGACGATGCTGGGCTGGAGAAAAAGGCTCAGTGGCTAAAAGCACTGGCTGCCATTCCACAGGACCCTGGGTTTGATTCCTAGTGCCTACGTGCCGGCTCACAACCATCTGTCACCCTCTTCCGACCTCAAGGACCAGGCACGTGGGTGCACGGGCACACATGCAGGTGAGATATCTGTGCTCGTGGCTTTCTTTGTGTTATTAACAACAGCTGAGCTATGCAGCTTCATGGACTGAACAACTACTGGATTCCTACTTTCCATTAGTAGACAGCCATTGACAGACTAAGTGGACCACAGCCTTGAAGCCACTCTGGGAAATCCCTTTCCATACACATAGTCATTCTACCAGTTCTTGAGCTCTAGAGAACCCTGACTAATACAAAAAGCTCTCCTCAGGTCTGTCTGAACCCCAAAGACTTTCCAGGGATTAAGAAGCAACAACAGTATTTTTGTTTTATTTTCCAAGATAGGGTTCCTGTGTGTAGCCTTGGCTGTCCTGGAACTAGCTTTGTAGACCAGGCTGGCCTTGAACTCAAAGTTCCACTTGCCTCTGGCTCCTGAGTGCTGGGATTAAAGCGGTGTGCCACCACAACCAGCAGCAAGAATGGTTTTCTTATTAAATTTTTAAACGAGTAAGTTTACATTTATTTATTATTATTATTTCTTGGGGGGTTGCTATGCTCAAAGTGTTTGTGCTATGTTCCCACTGCTCTACACACAGATGCACGTGCCCATTGTGAGTGTGTGTAGTGCAGAGGTCAATGTCAGGTGTGCCCATCGTCCTCACTTTCCACAGTGCGACAAGGTTTCTCACTGGATACAGACCTCAGTGATTGTGCTGGGCTACCGGGCCTGGCAGCTCCAGGAACGCACTTGTCTGCAGCTCCACAAGGCTGTCATAGTCCCCAGCTTCCTACGAGGTGCTCGATATCCAACCTCAGGCCCTCCTGCACTCAGGGCAAGCTCCTGACCAACTGAGCTATCTTCCCAGACCTCAACTTTCTTAAATTCTCACCTCATCTAGCCCCTAGAATTGCACAACTTTTTCATTCTAACTTCCTGTGGCTTCTGTGACATGTTGCTCACATAACCGTCATCATCTGCCTTTGCTTCTCCACCCTTTACACTGCAGCTGTTCTGAGCAGCTCTGCTCCTTAGTCACTACTCACACTCCAGCCTGGAATCCCACTGTTCTGCAGTCTGGCTGTGGATAGCACCCTGGAAGCGCAGGACAACCCAACATTCTCACTCAGCGTCAGCCCTCTCCTTCCTTCTCTCCTTCCCTTCTACTGGGCTGATGAAAAGGAACCACAGGGGTCAGGAGGTAAAGCCTGACAATCTGAGTTTGTCCCTGGGACAAGTAGAAATCTCACCACCACAAACTGTACTTTGATCTCTGTATGCATGCCACAGCACACTCACGTACACATACACATGCACACACAGCACACATGTATGCACGCCCTCATGCACATACACAATAAATAAGTGAGAAGTTAAATAAATAAATGTAGTAAGATTGTTAGAGGATTGTCATTTGGGATCAGGGATTTTAAATCATTACAAATAGGCCCAAACCTATCTTTATTAGTCAAAAGAGAAACCATTACAATCAACTTACTTTGTTTTTTCAGTAAGAAATGTTTATTCCTATAGCATAAAAAGTCTATGTTTTGCTGGACTGGCTAGATGGCTCAGCATGTTGATGTACTTGCCACCAAGTCTCAGGAGTGAGTTAGAGCTATGGGAACCCATCTGGTAGGAGGAGAGAGATGACGTGTCCTCTGACTTCCACGTGTATGACATGATATTCAAAAGCCACATATATACACAAATAAATACTGTTTTAGTCCCTGACTCAGGATTTGAGGGATTCTTGGAGTATCACCTGAATCCTACTAGTTGTAGAAGCATTCTCTCTGGGGTTTGTTGCTGAAAAAACCTTAAAGTGGCCATCAGTTGATGTGAGAGGTCCAGTGAGGCTGGTGGGTAAGGAACACGCCAGAGCCAATGCGTTCAACTTTTGGAACATTGGTTTTACACAATGTGCGAGTGGGCTATTATCACAGAGAGCCGGGTCCTTCCTGTTGATCAATGACGGCTGTAGGCACTGCAGCTTTGGGTGCACCGCATGGGTCCGCTGAGCACAAGCCTCAGATGTAAGTGTTTTGTCAGGACTCAGAAAGCCCAGACACCAGTGCCCATGGTATTTTTTGATGTAGGTTTGGCTTTGGGGAGTGCACTAGAGCATCTTCTCACTGTCACATACAACTCATTTTCATGGCACATCCCAGGCAGATGGAGAAACGGTGCACTACTGTGCACAATAGGAGAGGACCACAGTGCTGGACACCATCACAGTGCAAAACAGGGTTCTCAGTCCACGCATGACACCATGTCGTGACCTTTTCACCTTTCCCATTTGTTCCAAATGCTGAATGGCCACTGACTGGTCCACACTAACTATTCACACCATCTGTAGAAAGCCAGCTACTGAGCTTGTCATCAAGGCTCTGTCTCTCATGTACTATGTCTTGAGCCAATACCACAGTTTTCACTATCGGTTTCCAGCCTTGACACTTCAAGCTGGTGCTGCTTTACAACCGCTTTGAACTCAGATGAAAAGTCAGTAGGGCTGGGCGGTGGTGGCGCATACCTTTAATCCCAGCACTTGGGAGGCAGAGGCAGATTTCTGAGTTTGAATCCAGCCTGGTCTACAGAGTGAGATCCAGGACAGCCAGGACTACACAGAGAAACCCTGTCTCGAAAAACCAAAAAAAAAAAAAAAAAAAAAAGTCAGTAGGGTTTGTTTTTGCCTAACATCACCACCACCACAGTATAAAATAAGCAGCATGTGAAGAGGAAGAAATTAAAGCGAGGTGTGGTACCACACGCCTTCACTCCCTGCCCTTGGAGACAGCAGGTACGTCTGTGAGTTCAAGGTCAGCCTGATTTACATGAGTTCCAGGTCAGGCAGGGTAGACACCCTGTCTCAAAAAAACAAACAAAAAACTAAGATTACTTTTACAACAAGCTGATAAAGCCTTTCCTATTCCACTGCTGCTAACAACTGTCCTGTAAGAGACTTCCCTCTTCTATGCTTTACATTTTCCATGTTAAAAATCGCTTTAAGTCTTGATGTTCATATTCATTTCAAAAGAATGCTTTTAGATGCTGTGCTGGTTTGAACAGGTATGGCCCCTATAGACTCTGTGTCTGAATGCTTGGCCATAAGGAGCATCGCCCTTAGGAGATGTGGCATTGTTAAGGGAAGTACATCACAATGGAGGTGAGGCTTTGAGGTCATGTCCGCTCAAGCTCCATCCAGTGTAGAAGCAGTCTCCCCAAGCTGCCTGAGAACAAGATGTAGATCAAGATGTAGAACCCTCTGCTTCTCCAGCACCACGCCTGCCTGCATGCTGCCATATTTCCTGCCATGATAATGGATTGAACCTCTGAAACTGTAAGCCAGTCAATTAAATGCTGTCCTTTAGAAGAACTGCCATGGTCATGGTGTCTCTTCACATCAATAAAAACCCTAACTTAGATTCCTGACACTAAAAATGAAGTCCCCCATATAGAATAGAAAAACTAAACTCAGAAATGATTGTTTATATAGTATTTCCATAATTTAAATTTAAAATCTGGCTGCCCATTTCCATCTGCAGACAGCTGAGTTTAAGGATGATTGCTTCACACTCCCTGACTTTTTCCACTGAGAATATGTGAGTTTTGTTGTTTATATGAACAATTAAAATACATCAAAGCATTTTCAGGTATACTCAGGTATCTGTCAACATCCATAAGCCATGTAAGAAACTGGATTTGCTGGGGCTCTTTTCTATGTATACACAAATTTACCCCAATATTTGTGGCTACATTAACATCCTAAATACAGTGGTTTGAAGGCTGCATTACAGTATTAAAGAGTAGTATCAAAAGAAAAGAGTTCTGATCGATATAGTCAATAGTTTGAGAATTTATACTGGGCCCACTAAGCTACAATACACTTTCTCTGTGTATGAGATTTATAAATATACTTCTCTGTACTCTGCAAAAATCCTGTGTACACTGAATGATAAACTCCAAAACACTCTCCTGTAAAAATTCTAAACTTACTATACAAGCAAGAGAAAATCCTCAAACTGACCAGTCAAACTGACTCAATTTCTCTTCACTCCGCCTTAGGCGTGTTTCCAGGAGATTTAATGGTTGAGAGCCGGCCATGCAGTCACTGGAGTGACTATTCCACAAGTGGACCTGCCTTCCTGAAGCACTCTGAAGACATTCTCTCATGTTTAGGGCCAGTCTGTCTTCAGTTCTCACCAATGAGTTTCATGCAGATAGAGAAAACAAAGTCACACTCTAGTATCTCTAGCATTGGGGAAATAATTGTAGATTAGTGCTTCTTGAACTGAAGTCAATTTTCATTACAAGCACACATACACCTATAAAATATAAGTAGCGAAGTAATAAAAAATTATTAAAATGAAATTAGAAGGCTCCAGGGTAATAATTCATTGCTGTCGATCTTCCTAAACCAAGTGAGTTCTCAGAGAAAGGGTCACACTCTGCTTCACTATCATACCATCCAGCTCTTGCCAGTCTCGCATGCCATGCTGCCTCCATTTACAAGGTAAACAGACACATAAAGGCTCCTGCCACCAAGCATGGGACCTGACTTGGAGCCCTGAAACATACAAGGGGGAAGAAGAGAACCAACTGCAAGCTGTCCTCTAATCTCCACAGTCATGCTATGACAAGTTCTTGCATGTGTGTGTGCGCGTGCGTGTGTGCGTGCGTGTGTGCGTGTGTGTGTGTGTGTGTGTGTGTGTGTGCGCATGTGCGTGTGTGTGTGTGCGTGTGTGTGTGTGTGTGTGTGTGTGTGTGTCTGTCGCACACACTTAAAGGGGGAAAAACTTTTTAAACTTCCTTCATTCTGTAAGTAATAAATTAAACTCCTAGTCTTCAGGAGTCAAAAAGAAGTGAGTCCCGAAGTGTCTCTCACCGGACAGAAGCCCTTTTCCTTTTTTGCCCACTTCCAGGAGCTCATAAAACTACAAGGAGACGCTGGGCGGTGGTGGCGCACGCCTTTAATCCCAGCACTTGGGAGGCAGAGGCAGGCGGATTTCTGAGGTCGAGGCCAGCCTGGTCTACAGAGTGAGTTCCAGGACAGCCAGGGCTATACAGAGAAACCCTGTCTCGAAAAACCAAAAAAAAAAAAAAAACCTTACAAGGCAGCCACTCCAACTGCTGCACAGTTGCAAACCCTTGTCTAACTCCGTCCACTTCGAGATCTGTGTGGGTCTGTCATCTCACAAGTGAAGAATAGCTGTCCAACAGAACAACAGTAACTAACTCATAGGCATGTGCGGACATGCAGACATTCTGTAGCAAATGCTTCACACTTTAGATTTCAGTATGTCCTAACAATTAATAGGCACAGGGACACTCAACTACGCTCAGGCCATACCCCACGATGACACAGAGACCAGCAGCTATGCACCCACTTCAGCCAGTGAGACTACTTCAGCAGACGTTGTCTTTATGAACAGTGGACGGTGGTAAAGTGACAGTGACTCTCCAGCTTCCTCGGTTCCTTAGTGCCAGGTATTTGTGAGTAGGATTTAGAGATAGGCAGCTTCTACCTATGGAAAGTGGTAGTTCTCACTGTGACATCCATCCCTGTGCAGCCAGGTTCCAGAAACATACAACATACTTAATCTGACTTTCCAAGTACGGATAATACTTCTAAACAGAGTACAAAATGAAATAACTGCTCTTCAAAGGATATTTGTGCTATCTTTTAAAACTTTTGGGAACATTTCTGTTGACCCATGATTTTGTTGTTAAAACCATCTCTATTGAAAACACAGACACCAGAACTCCAGGAGCAGACTGAGGAGGATTTTGAGTTCAATACTAGGCTACCTTGCAAGATCCTATCCCAAAAACTAAAAGTAACAAAAAGTCTAGTCTGGAAAGTCATTAACTCTACAGGTTCATAAAAAATTGAAACATTGGAAAGCTCTCCCAACCTGCCTAAGAATGTTCCAGACAAAGAATCTGAAAGAACTGAGTTTAAATGTGGTTTCACAACTGCACACAAAAAGCGCACCACCTTCCCATTAGTTAACAAAATAACTGATTACGTTAGCGGCCAATTCCAATCAATTCCTCTGCATTATAGAGTTAAGGATGGAGACGATGGCCTAAAGAGACAGCTCAGCAGTTAAGAGGCCTTGCTATTCTTGCAATGGATTTGAGTCCAATTCCCAACAACCCAGAACAGGCAGCTCAACGCCTACCTATAACTCCAGCTCCAGGGCATCTGATGTCTTCTTCCAGCTTCCATGAATACACACACATACACACATGCTTGCGTTCTCTTTCTCTCTTTCACACACACACACACACACACACACACACACACACACAGAAAATGTAGTCACAATTTTGTAATTGTGGTTTCTTTAAAAAACACAAATAATATAAAAATACATTTTCCTTTTAATCCCAGGTGAAGGATGTGGGGCTCCTTCAGACTGTCCACAGCAGCTGACTGTGACCTGCCTCATGCTCTAGCAGGGGTGTGATTCTGCCAGCTGCAGACAGTTTCTGCAACAGTATGACATTGGAATGCTGGGGACTTTTCAGAGAGTATATAAATGCTAGGTCCCTGAGAGTTGGGGAGGGTTGTTGTTGGTTGGCTGGTCTGGGTTAAGTAGTTGTGAGCAAAGAAACAGAAATTAGATATCCTGACAACAAAGATGAAACTTACCCCCAAGGAACTCAAATGTCACCTCCTTTCTGACTGCTGACTGTTTTCAAGGGTCTCTTTCCTTTCCTCTATCCCTTTTTTTTTTTTTTTTTTTTGGTTTTGGTTTTGATTTTTCGAGACAGGGTTTCTCTGTGTAGCCCTGGCTGTACTGGAACTCAGTAAGTAGACCAGGCCTGCCTCTGCCTCCCAAGTGCTGGGATTAAAGGCGTGCACCACCACTGCCCAGCTCCTTTCCTCTATCCTTTTTTCTCTCTTATCTAGTGTTAGGGGGCTGAAAGGGTGGAAGAAAAAAACTCACAAAGTAACAAAAATCAAGCTCCAGAAAAATAATTTTTTAAATAATTAAAATGTTAGAAATGTCATTCACTTAAGTCCCCTTTAGCATGTATGAATCTCTATAAGCATCTTTTTTTTTTTCTTTCGGTCCTGAAAGTCATTAAAATCAAGTATTCAAAGTGAATTCAGAAGCTGAACTGTGTATAGCTGCATTCACTTGTCCCCCTGATTTACCCGAGTCATCAATAAGCACAGTAAAGTAAATCAGCAAATGCTTTTGGGAAGCTTTGATATCACTTTGGCTGACAGTGCTCTTAAGGAAAAGAAAACAATCTTTCAGTTAAGCCTATCCACAAATTATGTTACCAGGGGCCTAGTAGTCAAAGCCTCAGACAGCCTCGTTTCTCATTTCCTGTAAGGATAAACTAAAAAACACACAAATGAAAAAGCCTAGAATACCACCTAATCAAAGCGCTACTCTGAGTCCCTGAGTGCTTTCTCAAGTGTGTTCTTACATATACTATGCTCCCTAAGAAAGCAAGCCTAGGCCTGGCGTCAGATCTGAACTCCTGTTGTAGTACTTTTAACTGTGACACAGCCATTTATAAAACAGAAATAATAGCGTCCAGTCGCTAGCTTCGGGGTCTATTGAAAGACCACTGCAGTGCACACCAAGTCACTCCTTCAAGCCATCCATAAACATCCCACCCTCAAGACTCCCTAGTCAGGTTCCAGAAGTGACACCAAAGACATCTACCCTGAGGGTGCCAGATCCCCTTGACCCTCTTTAGCCCCGCCCATCCGCTAGCCTCTGCATAAGGCAGTTTGGTCACAGAAAAGAAAAATGAAGACCTATCTGTACTGGAGAGGCTAAGGCGAGAGCTTTGTCCTGAGTTCCAGGATACCCTGGGCTACACGGCAAGTGCCTGGGCAGCTAGGACTACATAATAAACCTGCCTCAAAAAGAAAAAAAAAATTCCCATTTGCTGATAAGAAAGAATAGCAGCCATAGTAGCCAGATACAGTGCTTGGCATGCATAGACTGTACCGTCCTTTCAAGATTACTGAACATGGGTTAATTACTATACCACCTGTCTTTCAGGGGACTGCTTGTGAAAGGCAAGACTATTTTGGTATAGGACACAGACTAGAGCTATTTAAACTATCTTGCCTATGCTCTCTGGCTTAAGTCACCTAGTTTTGATACGATTACCTTGTGTCATACCCCTTAATACTAGTTGCCAAGGATTTTCCATAATTTAAGCTCTTTGGAAACGAGAAGACAGGACAAACCCAAGGTCTTTAAGTAAAATACCAGGCATTTTAACCCACCGATGCACATACAACTGTATCTGGTTGAAACGGGGGGAACTGAATCTACACGAAGCTCAGGTGAGACAACTCACAGCCTCTAGTATGAAACAGGTTCAAAAAAAAAACAAAAAACAAAAAAGCTGACGCTGCAGGTTCAGCTTGAGATTTGCAACATTTGCATTTACGACCTGTCGATCTATCACGTGAAGCAAAAAAGGCAAATCTAAACAGCACACCTGGGGCCATTCACAACCTCAACCAAGCAAAGCACGCAAACTGGCAAAAGAGACCTTCGCCTAACTTTCTTAGCAGGGAATGAAAACAATCAACCCCCCAAACGCGGTATAGCAGCATCCAGACCAAAATAAATAACTGGGGATTTCTGTCACTTCCTCTTCATCTTTAATTTTTCCTAACGTCATCCAACGAGATAGGGTTTGTTTGCCTCGGAACACCGCAGACACAGCCCAATGAGAAGGGGTGGTCATGTCCTTTCCTGGGCCTGCCTCACAGACCCCCAACCATTGATTGACTCGATCGTTCCGCGTGGTGTGTGCCTTCATTACACCGTTTAAGTCGGAGCACGTGATCTAGGAGCGCAAACTTGCTACACTTTACACACTTCCCTGAGCCTAGTCACACTTGGACCTAAACAACTCCCAAGGAGGAACTGAACGTCACCGATGCTGGATGACAATCGCTCAGGTCTTGCCCTAGGGAGAGTAAGTTCTAACCCCTGCTTGTTGACGGCAGCTTACCCATTTATCCAAGGGGACTTGGGCAAGAGACCCAGTGCCCTGGTACAGGTCCAGGCTCAGCTGTTCCAGGCTCAGCTTCTCCTGCAGGAAGTGGCCCAGGTACCTCTGCAGGAGGTACCGACAGGCCCTCTTCTTGATAGATTCTGAAAATGGCCAAGGCATGGTGAGTGCTGGCGGCTGGGGGGCCGGGGCTGCACGCGGAGGCGACTCGGGGATCCGACCTGGGCTCCAGGCAGCGGCAGCACCTCAGGGTCCAGCCGGCGTCCCCAAGCCGCGGTGGGGTCTAGGTTCGCGGTGGCCGCTGCATGTCGGTTCGACGCCGCTGTCCCTCAGGGCAACCCCATGGCCCGCGTCGCGACGCTCGCACTAGGCCCGGCGGGGACTGGGCGCTGAGCAGAACCAGGCACCCCAAGCCGGGAGCTCCCGAAGCGCTCCGTCGGTCCAGAGACAGTATGTACTAGAGCCTGAGGGCTGGCGGCTGAGGCGAGACAGACTCCGACACTGCGCGACAAATTTGTTGTCATCTACTGGGCGCGCTCCCGCCTCCGAGACGCTCCTGGCGCGTTCGCGAGACCTAGACTCCCGGCGCGCACTCGAGCAACTGGCACAAGCGGAAGTGACGCCATATTGCGGGACTGGAAAGTCAGGGGGGAAAAAGTCCGGGCGGGAGCATTTCCGGTAATAAATGGGCGGGGCAACTGTGGGGGCGGGGGTGGTGCTGGCGCCGCAAGTCTGGCTCCAGACGCCTCAGGACGAGGAAGAAGAGGAACATGGGAGCTCGCAGGTGAGTGGGCGGGCAGGCTGCGGCCCGTGGATCCTTACCTCGCAGTCGCGGCCGAGTGGTGGGTGCTAGCGGACACCCGGATTCGGGCTGACGGGGGTCTGGGGGCGGGTCCGGCCTGGGCTGTCCTGCGGGAAGTGGTGCTCCGGGGGATGCAGGGCGAGGACTAGAGACTTGACATTTCTGTCCGGGTTTTGACGGGTGCCTATTGTCATCAGGTTGTCCCCCACCCCACCCCACCTCATGCCGGCATTGTTTGCAAAGCATCCAGTAGTTTGCGGTTTGCAGAGCGCCACGCCGACGACCAGGAAACTTGGGATTCGGGGCGATTGCGGGCAATACTGTTTTCTCTGTTAAATTCTGGCGCTTCCCGACCCGCTGAGGGGCTACCTCCGCGAAGACTTTGTGCTCTCCGGAGGCTCTGCGCAGCCGGATTTTTATCTTTTAGAAAACAGTCTTTGAAGAGGCGCAGCTGGCTCCTTAGTAAGGCAGTCCCTAAAGGCCCGGAAGTGTGCTGTCCTGAGTTACATTCCTGACACTTGACACTGGGCCACCTTGAACCTATGCTACCATCTCTGAGCCCACATTGCCTCCTCAGCCAGATGTGAGCAGATTAATATAAACTCAAAAATTAAGGCAAATGAAATGATGTGAGCCGGGGAGGAACCTAAACAAAGTCCTGGATTGAGGAGATTGAGTTAAGGAATTCTGGCTTGTGAATGCTGCATCTTCCGAATGGGTTCTTTTGGTTTGGTTTCGTTTGGTTGGTTGTTGAGACCCTGTCTCACTGGGTAAGTAGTTCAGGCTGACTTTGAACTTATGTGGCCCGGACTGGCCTAGAAATTAAGGTCTCCCAAATGCTGAAATGTCAGACTTGCACCACCACACCCCTCGCAGACTCTTTTACCTGCATTATAAGAAAGGACCTCTTGTTTTTAAAAGATGATATTTTAGCTGGAGACTTGGAAACATCGAGGTAGTAAGATACTTGGACATCTGAGTTATTTTTCAGACGAGAACACCACCTGCAAGGCTTATCATATGAGTAATGCTTGCTAAGCTCCAGGAACTTGAGGAGGGAAGACCAGAAGGAGCAGGAGCTAACGGTAAATGGAAGGAGTGTAGGCTGTTGCAAGGAATCGAACTTGTGCTCCTGGGGAAATAAAAAGAAATACAACATAATCTGGCTGAAGTTCGCTAACTACAATGTTATTAATAGCTGGATGTTGGGGTGACGACCGAGTGGTGACCAAAGGTGAAAACAGCCAGAGCAATACTGAAGGACAGTGCAGTAATCCAGATTCCACTGTCTGGTCTGGAGGATAGCCCTGAAGATTAGAACCAGTTGTGTCCTAAGCTTATTTTGACACTAATAAGACATGCTTACCCGACATTATGGCACACAGTTTTAATCCCAACACTAGAGAAACAGATGCAGATGGCTCTCTCCTTAAGTTGAAGGCCAGCCTGGTCTACATGGGGAGACCCTGGCTCAGAGAGACTCTGAACTGTACAAGTAAAGAATGACTACTGTCTATACTATAAGCAAAGATGGGTGGGAAGTCCAGGTAGGTCCCTGTGTATCAGGCTTTTGGAGTTTTGAACTGGACTTTAGGCTTTGTTCAGTGACTGCTTACTATGGTTTCCTGAACACAGTGTAAAATAACATTCAAACTGTCCATAGGATGCCTGCATTTCCAAACACCAAAGGAAGAAAGTGAAAACCCCACAATAACAAGCACACTACACCAACAGTGTTGAGGGTGTTGCCTTGAACACTTATGCTTTCTAGGAGAAATTTAGCGTAGTTAAAAGTTTGAGAGCTGTCATCACACCTTTAGCTTAGTGGGATTCACTAAGGCTGACACAGGGCTGTTTTAATGTTTCTCAAAGGCAAGTTCCCAATGCAGAATGCTGGCACCTTAGCATTAACTGAGTAAGATGAGATAATTACCCAACCGAGTACTGTCAACTTTGTAAAAATTGTAAAGGAATTCCTAGTGGCAGCTTAGAAGGCATATCCTAGAAACCAAATGCATCGAGTCAAAGTAATAATCCTAAACAGGAATTCCCATGGTTCACTGTGATAGTGTTGATTTCATTGAAGACTTACCTGGGAGAGCCCAGGGGAGCATGCCCGAAATCCCAGCACATTGGGAAGTCACAGCACAAGGAGCAAGAGGTCAAGGTCACCCCTGGTTACAGATCAGGTTTGGAGCCTGGCTGGGTTGCTGTGACCCTGTCTCAACAGCAAAAGATCACATGCCAGTGACATGGCTCAGCAGGCAAAGTCATTTGCTGCCTTTCCTGATAACCTGAGTTCAGTTCCCCAGGGCCCACATGGTAAGAGAGCCAAGTTCCCCCAATAGTTCTCTGACCTTTGCGTGAACACCATGGCATGCGCGCGTGCGCGCACGCACACACACACACACACACACACACACACACACCTTATATATACAGAAATATATAGATGTAAAACATATTATTTTAAAAAGAGCTGTACATTCAGAACATCACCACAGTGTCAAGGCTGTCATGCCCCTGCTGCAGCCATCACCATGTATGTGCACCTCTTTAGGATCTGGAGCTGCCTTTCTCCTTTGAAGGGATTTTCAAGCATGATGGTCCCAACTTTCGGTAGGCAGAGGCAGGAGGATGGCTCATTCAAGGAAGGCTACCCTCAGCTACATAATGAGACTTAATAAACAAGACCAGGGGGACTGAAGATCTGTTTCAGTGCTTAAGAGCACTTGCTGATCTCCGAAGAACCCAGATTCATCCCCATATCTGTGTCAGGTGACTCAGAAGGCTGTAACTCCTGCTCCGGGAGATCTGGCCTCTGGATTCAAAGGGCACCAGTACTTACATACACATACCCACACACAAACACATATATACCTACAAATCATTTAAAATAATAAACTTTGAAAACAAATAAGGCCCAACATGGTGGTCCACACCTTTCTTCATAGCACCCCATAGGCAGAGACTGGCTTGTCCTATATAGTGAGTGCTAGGCCAGTCAGAGCTACATAATGAGATCAAACAACAAAAGCTGAATATAGGGCTAGAGAGATAGCTCAGCAGTGAAGAACCACTGGCTGCTCTTCTAGAGGACCCAAGAGCAATACTCAGCACTCATGGCCGCTCACAACAGTCTTTAACTCCAGTCTCTGGGAATCCAACGTCCTCTTCTGGCCTCCTCAAGAACATATGTAATGCACAGACATACATGCAAGCGAGGCACCCATCTACATTAATTTTTTTTTTTTTAGTTTTAAAAAATTTGTAGAGTGTGTGTGTGTGTTGCTGCTGTACATCAAACCTGGAACCTCATACGTATATTGTACTGTTGAGCTATATGCCCATCCCCAGGAGGGTTTTTTGCTTTGTTTTGGCACGCAGTCTCCTTGTCACTAAGGTTGATCTACTACTTGCAGATGGGGCTCTGACTCACCATCTTTGTGCCTTGTGGCCCTGAGAGCTGGGTTTATAAGCAGGTGCCACTGCACCTGGCCCCAACATAATTCCTAAACTTGCCATACACGCTGTATGTTCCCTGTTTAGGCCTATCAGTACTGTTTAATGCTAGATTTCAATGATAGCTTCACCTGAGAGAGAAGGAGTGGGGACCATCTTGTCTGGGTCCTGGAGCACCCAACAGAGAGGTTCCTGCTCTGCCTGGGCTGCGTGAGAGCCCACTGAACACCTCACACTGCCGCAGGTGCATGTTGGGAGTGTTTTTTCAGATTGCTATGTAAGATGAGAATAGAAGGAATTGAAGTACACCATCCCAGTTGCTACCTGACAGTTGCGGTGTCGACTGAAAAGCCACACTTGCTTTAAAGGGAGTATTTGGGATTCCTGCTCTGTCAGACACTTTCTTGTCAGAGATATGTGTCTGTCACTTCATCTCTTCATGCAGCAAAACAAAGTCTAGTAAAATAAAGAAGTGGGGAAGAAAAGATCCAGCCGTCAGCATCTTGATGATATCATAAATTCTCAAAATCACCAACAGATGGGGAAAGCAGAGCCTGAATCACTTCTGTGGGTGTTCCGAAGGTTCCTTTCTGTATAGCTCATAAAAACAGATGCAGTGCTTGAGAATAACACATGTGTTTGTGGAGTTCTCATCTTTGAATGTTCTAGAAACAAGACTGTTCACTGTGGTAGAGCAGCAGTGGAAGGCTTAAAGGGAAGCGGTGATATTTCCCTAAAATTATTATGTGCAGTGGGTATTTTACCTGCATGATGAGTGTGCACTGTGTGCCTGTTGTCATGTAGGTGCTGAGACTTGAACCTAGATCTTCCGGAAGAACAAATCTTAGAATCTCACTCACAGGCTCTGGGTTTGAAGGTTACAGTGTCACTACACATAGTTTTGAAAATGTCTCAGGATAGTACCCTACATATCTTCAACCTAACTTCTTGGTCAGCAGAATGCAGTGCAAAACAGGCAAGGTACCTGCCTTGACCTGTTTTACAGCACTGTGGTGTGTCTGAGTGCAGAATAACTTTACAGGATATAGATTAAAAATAGACATTTCACAAGTGACTGACTGACCTAAAATCTCTAACTTGAAAAGTGTCTATGTGAGGCCGCTGCAGTGACTCATTGGCTACAGGCACCGGCTGCTCTTGTAGAGACCTGGGTTCAGTTCCCTGCGCCTGTCTGGCAGATCACACCATCTGTATCACAAGTTCCAGGGAAAGCAATGCCCTCTTCTGGCCTTGGCGGGCACATATACATGATGCACAAGCAAACACAGGCAAGACACTCATATATATATAATATGAAAAAAAAAAGTTTTAAGTGTAGAGGAATTTTAATTCAGCAACATGACTGCTCTAGCAAGGGATCACACCCAAAGACCTTGTAGGTCTTTGTCATCTGGATGGAATACCCCTTTAATCCCAGACACACGGAAGCAGATCTCCGAGTTCAAGGCCAGCATGGTATAGAGCAAGCTTCAGGTAAAGAAAAGCGTAGGTCCAGGTGCTTCCTGCCTTTAATCCCAGTTCTCAGGAGACAGAGGTGTGCAGGTCTGAGTTCACGCAGTAAGTTGAGTTCACGTCGGTGGGTTTGGTGTGGTTCAGAGTTAAGGAGTTGGGAGTGGGTCTGGTTCAATGCAGGCCATGGACCTGACTTAGATCAGTTCAGTGAGTCAGTGTGTCGACAGAGGCGGTTGAAGCCAGAGAATAAGAAGGAGCCAAACAATTAGAACAGATTGCTAGAGTTAGTTTGAGGCTAAGGGCAAAATGTCAAAAGCTGAGAGAAGCCAGTTTGACTCAGTCGCCTTGGAGAGGAGTTTGAGACAGAACAGCTGAGTTGGACCAGCCAGTCAGAATTCAGAAAGAGCTAAAAAGGGTGAGCTTATTCAGCAGTAAGCCTGAGAGACAATTACTGTTTGTTTGTTTGTTTGTTTGTTTGTTTGTTTGTTTCTCAAAGCAGGGTTTCTCTGTGTAACCCTGGCTGTCCTGGATCTTACTCTGTAAACCAGGCTGCCCTCGAACTCAGAAATCTGCCTGCCTCTGCCTCCCAAGTGCTGAGATTAAAGTCGTGCGCCACCACTGCCCGGCTAAGAGACAATTACTTAAGGTGAATAAAAATTACTTTTACACTGAAGTATATATATGCCAGAGCCATTGAAAACAAATGTACAGGACATAAGGATTTAAAAAGGTTTGAGCTTTGCCTAAATTTGGAACAATGCTAGTCATAATTGATTGCCTTTTTAATTCCCCTTCATCTTTTCAGCATTTGTTTAAAACAAAGTAAATTTTATGTGAAACATTGCTATGGGTTACTTCAGCTATCCCAGCAGCAGCTTGGCTTCTGAAGCAAACGCTTCTCCTTCCTACATACGCCCTGTGATCCCCAGTGTGGCACAGGTTTGTTCACTATTTCTCCTACTGCAAACAGTGCATTTTCGTACTGTAAAGAAAGTTGAGTGTGCATTAGTTTTCACTGCCGTGACAGTGTCTGACATAAACTGCTTAAGAGGAGGAAAGCTGTATTTCATCTCAGCCGAAGGGTTGGTGGACAAGCTGTGGACTGCATTGCTTCTCCCGACGGGAGACAGAGCATCATAGAGAGGGGACACTGCAGAGCAGTGCCGCTCACCTAGTGACACTGAGAAAAGAGAGTGTAGGGGTGTGTGTGTGTGTGTGTGTGTGTGAGAGAGAGAGAGAGAGAGAGAGAGAGAGAGAGAGAGAGAGTGTATTTGTGTAAGAGTTCTCAAAAACAACTCAGTTGACTTCAGCAAGGCTCAAACAGGTTGATCCAATGATGAGGTCAGAGTCCTTGTGACTGAGCCACAGCACAGTGACTGTCAGGTGAGGACCCAGGATGGAATATACAAGCCTTCGTGGGGATGTGTCATTTCAAACCATCACAGAAATCAGAATTGTCAATATTCCTTTAAGTTAACTAATTTGTGTCCATGGTGCTGAGGATTAAACCCACAACCTTATGCATGCATAAAACTACACCCCAGCCTCAGTGTTCTTTTTAAATTATGTTTGCATATGCAGGTATGCACTCTTGAGTACAGGTGCCTACAGAGGCCAAAAGAGGACAGTAGCAGGCCCGGATCCCCTGAGGTAGAGTTGTAGGTGGAGTGATAGCTGTTGTGAGCTGCCTAAAGTAGGTGCTGGGAACTGAATTCATATCCTCTGGAAGAGCAGCACTCTCGTTGTTGTTGTTGTTGTGGTTGTTGTGGTTGTTGTGGTTGTTGTGGTTGTTGTGTTTTGAAACAGATAGGGTCTCACTATGTAGCACTGCCTATCCCTGGAAAATGTCCAAGGCCAGACTCTGAAGGATAAAGCTGTTTGCAGATCACAATATCCAAGACAGCACTCATAAAATAGCATGAAACACACATCCTGAATACAGGGAAAACTGCAAGCATGCAAATCAGTGGACACAAACCGTGGTGAAGACAAAGCATGTCAGCTGACACTAACCAGGAAGTAACGTCGAAAGAGCAGATAGAATATCCAAAACATGGTGGCGATTCCGTATATTTGAAAAAGTGGAGGAAATTTTTGAGCAGGTTCAGCAGAAGTGACCTCTTAAATCATTGGGGGAGGGCAAGGGACAGCAGCGCCCATGCACACACACCACAAGTCCCAGCTCTCAGGAGACAGACAGGCAGATCTCTGAGTTTGAGGCCATCTGGTCTACAGAGAAAGTTTCCAGGGCTACAAAGAAACCCTGTCTGAAAATCAAAATGGAAGAAAAATGGAGTCAGTGGTTCCGTGCTGCAGATCTGCTCCTCTGAGAAAAGCAATAGGGACTTTGAGAAGGGAACAAGGGAAGGGGAAAATGAGCAAAGGAGGAGGACCCTTCTCAGAAGTAATGTGGGAGCCAGAGTCTCCACATGACATGGAGCCCTGGGGTCACACCCCAGCAGTAGCTCCACAGAAAACCAGATATGGCTGCTCGCAACTGGAACACTACCCTGGGTGGAGGTCAGAGACTCAGAAGTTCAGTTCATTCTTGGCTACATGCTGAGTTCCAGGCCTGCATGGGCTACATGAGACTTTGACAAAAAAAGCGGGGGGCGGGGGGGCAAAATTAGCATGTATTATGAGTTTTTTTAACATATAACCGTGACAAAAGAGCCAGGGTTGTAGAGTGGACACTCATAAGGTTCCCATACATCAAGAGCAATGTAACGTCCGTCACAGCTGCATTATGATAAAGCATGTCCCTTAAATGCTGAAGCAACCACCAGAAACACGCAAAGTCGTAAGTAACTAAACACCTATCGTCCCAGCACTCTGGAGGATCAGAAGTTCAATGACATGTATGCTTCGTAGCAAGCTCGAGGCCACCCTAGAAACGTGTCTTTAAAAAAAAAAAAGCCACCAAGTAGAATGTTGAGAGTTAGCCAGCCCAGACAGAACAAGGAAAGGGAAGTAAGGCGTGGATGAGAAAGAGAAGAAGGCAGAAGCAAATCAGGAGTGAGTGGAGCCCTTATGGCAGCCGTTAGGTCAGGGCCCTGCTAACCGTGCCATCTATCCTCTCTGGACATCACCTCATGCTTCACCTAGACTGCCCCTCTCAGCATTGGCCTCACACCCTGTGCAGGCCTTTCTTATGTTCCCCCACCCCCAAGAGCCCTTTCTGCCATTGGACTGACCTGTCCATGAGTCAGGCCCCAATGTAAGTTATGTCAGACTGTAGAGCTTCTCACAGTAGAGGCTGCTGTGCAGTGTCCTTGTTCTATAGATCAGAGCACCATCAGCCCAGGACGGTTTTGTAGTAGCCCTGGTATGGAGACACTTAACGATGGAGCTTGTGGTTGAACCAAAGCATAGCTGTGTTTTCTGTAGTAGTTACCAGCTCTTCACAAGTAAGCGGCTTTCTTTGGTCATGATTATCATCACATTTATGGCTCTAATATTTGTATAAGTTTTTCACATGCTAGCTTGTTTCCCAGATTAGACATTAAAATACTGGTAAATATCTTTAATTTGCTTGTCTGGTTCTTAGAGAACATCCTGGATAAAGCCACACCTAGTGGTACATAAGTAAACAGAGTTAAGAAACTCAGTTAAGAAACAGAGCAGTTAAGAGTGCTTGTTGCTCTTGCAGAGGACCTGGATTCAGTTCCCAGCACCCAACTGTGGCTCACAGCTGTCCAGAAGAGAAGGCTCTGTAATGCCATGCCCGTGGATAATAGATTCTGTAAGTAGTAGCTTAGGGAGAAGCATTACATACAGGAAAGGCAAATCCAGACACAGAGGACTGAGGATAGAGTTCTGGCCTTCCCTTGGGGAAGTCGGCTCAATATAGTCATTCTGCCACCAGGCCACTGGCTGGTCGGCCAAGAGATTTGGCACTTAGCAGCAGCCGTAGCAAGGACAGCCTTGGAGAACAGAGGACACAGGAACAGATTATAAGCCAAAGAAGCCAAGTAGCCTTTGGACGTTGGAAATCACCAGGAAGTGTTCAGTTCTCTGAGTCCTTCAGAAGGAACAAGTCATGCGGATATCTTGATTTTTTTTTTTTTTTTTTTTTTTTGGCTTCATACCTCCAGAACTTTAAGAAAATAAAGGTGCTGCTTTCAGCCGCTGCATTGTTGTTTATTTGCTCCAAGCCACCAAGTTTGTGGTCATCTGTTAGAGCAGCAGTACGAAGCTGATAGCAAGCACATGTTGATAATTCTACAAAACGTTTCTGCCAGCCACCTTCTTCTTGGCACACAGAAAAATATTCATCATCATTATCGGAGTTCCGTGTTTTAAATCTCTTTACCCTGGTGAAGCTGTTAGAGAGCTAGAGCAGCGACTGAGTTTGATTCTGAGCGGACTGCCACCAAGTCAGTGAGAGTGCTTTCTGTTGCCAGCGATGTCGGGGCACTGAAATGAAAGTTTGGGGTTGTGTCGTGTGATACAGACTCACGTGGTGCGTTGCTGAGGCAGGGCCGTGAGAGGACAGGAGATGCTTGGAGAGTAGAAATAGGACTCAATGGACAGTGATGGGGCACTTGTCTGTCCTGTAAATCTTTGTGGTCTTGGCTTTTTTTTGTTGTGAGAGGCACAACAGAGAACTTTTTTGGCATCTCCACTGGTTTTGGTCATTTTTGTTGAGTTCTGTCGACTTGGCAGAGTTCTGGCAGTTTTTGCTGGATCGTGCTGCATGACTGATTTATGTTTGGTGACAATTTTGTACTGGACTGTTGGTGTCCTGACCCTATTGAACTGGACTCCTGGTATCCTGACAAGGATTGGAATCCTGCCAAAGAACTACTCTAAACAGGTTCATATCCCCTCGTCCTATTGGCTGTCTTTTCTCCCCTACCTTTAGATGGGGAGCTAGAAGGGGTGTTAAAGTGTTTGGGAACCCTTATTAAAGTAGGCTTTAAAAACCTAAACCTGGGCTGGAGAGGTGACTCAGCGGTTAACAGCACTGACTGCTCTTCCAGAGAGCCTGAGTTCAATTCCCAGCAACCACATGGTGGCTCACAACCATCTGTAGTGGGATCCAATGCCCTCTTCTGGTGTGTCTGTTGACAGCAACAGTATACTCACATAGTTAAAAAAAAAAAAAAAAAAAACTAAAGCTTACAGGGACTTTACTGGTTCCGGTAACTGAAAATACAGAGGTGGGAAACTGGCTGGCGCCTGCTGGCCTCTCAGGTGGTCGAAGCAAGCAAGTCTGTTCCGGGCAGGAGAGAACAGTGCTTAAGAGCACTTACCTACTCTGGCAGAGCAGCCAGGGTCAGCTCCCAGCAACCACACGGTGACATGACCACCTGTAACCCAAGCCCCAAGGAGCCAACGCCTTCTTCTGGCCTCCTGAGGCCCCTGTACATACACATGCTCACTCGCCCTTGCATACACACACATACACACACACACACACACACACACACACACACCATGTACAGATGCACACACACCTACACATAACTAAAATAAATCATTGTCAAAAATTTTAAATCTTCCACACCATTCTCAAAGGGATGCATGAAATCCCCTAGGTGTCTTCTTTTTCGAACTTGGGGCTGATTGTTACCCAGTAACCATCTGGTGGCATACTCTACCAACCTATAAGGCCATCTTCCTGCCAGTGCTGGACTCCTGCTGAGAGAACTTTATGAACATCTTTTTCATGTAATGGTTATTCTGATGTCTGTAACTGTACTTAATTACCAAGGTATAGACATGACATGTGTGGTGCTTAGAAGCTAAAACCTGCAGCGGTGGTGGCACATGCCTTTAATCCCAGCACTCGGGAGGCAGAGGCAGGCGGATTTCTGAGTTTGAGGCCAGCCTGGTCTACAGAGTAAGTTCCAGGACAGCTAAAGCTACACAGAGAAAACCTGTCTCGAAAAAACAAAAACCAAAACAAACAAACAAAAAAAGAAGCTAAACCCTTCCAGACTGATTTTTTTTTTTAATCAAACCAGAGCCAAGTCATTGAAAACACTGGACCAATGGACCAAACTGGGTTTATAAACTATATTAAATGGTCACTTGTATAAAACTAAACATAACTTTAAGCAGTGTATTAACTGAGTAAGGGAAACATGTTTAAAGAAGTACAGAAAAACAAACTAGGTTCATTTTCACTTCTGTGAACTTGACAGATAAAAATATTCTGTAGGCCTCCAAAAAGTTATTAAATCAAGGAAATACTTGTTAAGACAATGAACTTTTGTTCTTTGCCTCACAGATTGACAGAAGTTAAAAAGGGATTGGAAAGCTTGTGTTGAAAGCCGTCCTATAGTCACTCAGCAAGGCTTTATGTAAACATTGGTGATACTTGTTGAAAGTTAACACAGGAGTGTCCTCTGACTTTGCAGTTCTCATTCTGAATATCTAATTAGGGAAACAATTACACATTTAAAACTATATGCTCATTGGGCATGGTAGTGTATGCTCTAAATCTCAACACTCAGGAGTGGAGGCCAGCCTGGTCTACAGAGCAAGTTCTAGGTCAGCCAGGACAACACAGAGGAGCCCTGTCTCAAAAAAACAAACAAATAAATAAAGCTATGCACTCATTTGCTGAGACATTGTGTGACATAGCTAAAAATGGTAATAAGACAAATGTATATCAAAATAAAAATTGATGTTAAAAAGGCTGCCAAGATAGCTCAGTGGATAAAGGTGTTTGCTGCCAAGGCCGATGACCTGAGTTCACAAGGACCCCAGGACCCACAGCTAGAAGGAGACCCTGGCTGCCACATCATGCCTTGGCAAGCAAGTATCCATGCACATGCTCACAAATAAATAGAATGTTGGGTTTCTTTTTTTTTTTTAAGTTTTAGAAAAAAATGAAGAAAAGGGATTTTTTTTCCTAAAAACTCATAGTTAACTGTAATTTTTACTGTGAAAACTACTGAAAATGGTTTTAGGTAGTATTTTTCCTGAAAAATGTTGGTAGTTTGTTTGTGTGCATGTGTGTGTGCATATGTGCATGCATGTGACCTGTGTGCCCATGAGTACAGAAAACAGACGAGGACATCAGTGTCTGCTCTATCACTGTTGGCTTTCTTCCCTTGTGTTAGGTCTCACTGGATCTAGTGGCTGGCCACCAGCTAGCTCCAGCCTTCCTCCTCTCAGCACTGGCAGCACTGGGTTGCAGATGTACATGCAGCCATGCCAGGCTGTTTACCCAAGTGCTGGGATTGAACTCAGGTCCTCATGCATGTGCAGGTGACCTGCCCACTGAGCTGCCTCTCAGCCTGTTTGTGTTTTAGACCGAATCATGATGGAAACAACTCCATAGGCTCCTAGGGAGTGGCCTTGGAGTGGGTGTGACGTTGTCAGTGGAAGTGGCGGAAGGGTGGGCTTTATGGTCTCAGAAGCTCAAGCCAGGTTTAGTGTGTCTCAGTCTGTTCCTGCTGCCTATGGATCAAGATGTAGAACTCTCAGCTCCTTCTCCAGCACCCTGTCTGCCTACATGCTGCCATGCTCCCTGCCATGATGGTAATGGACTAAGCCTCTGAACTGTAAGCCAGCCCCAATTAAATGGCTTTTTTTTTTTTTAAGAGTTGCTGTGGTCACCGGGCGTGGTAACACATTGCCTTTAATCCCTGCACTTGGGAGGCAGAAGTAGACTCTGATTTCAAGGCCTGCAAAGTAAATTCCAGGACTACCAGTGGTACATGGAGAAACCCTGCCTCAAAAACAAACAAACAAACCAAAGAACAACAACAAAGAGTTGCTTTGGTCATGGTGTCTCTTCACAGCGTTAGAACCCTAAGAAAGAAATTGGGGGGTGGGGCTGAGGTATTACTGTGAAAGGCCTGACCATGCTTCTCTATGGAGGAATGTGGACTTTAGAGGTTTGGGTTAGAAAAGCAGTGGAATGCTTTCATTGGCACTTAATGGACCATCCTAGTAGGAGCATGGAGGCAGTGGTGCGAGGGGGCTTTGGACTGTGGAGGCTTGGCTCAAGAGTTTTCAGAGGAAAAGATTTGATGTGGCCTAGAGACTGTTCCTGATACTTTGGTGAAGAATGTTGCTGCTTTCTGCCCTTGTCCAGTTTGAATGTCTTTCCATTAAAAAAACTGTTACTATTTTCTTGCAGAATGGAAACAGACTATAATCCTGTGGAGCTGAGCAGTATGTCTGGATTTGAAGAAGGCTCCGAGCTCAATGGTTTTGAAGGAACGGACATGAAGGACATGCAGCTGGAGGCTGAGGCAGTTGTAAACGATGTTCTCTTTGCAGTCAACAACATGTTTGTCTCAAAAAGTCTGCCCTGTGCGGATGATGTGGCTTACATCAATGTGGAGACAAAGGAAAGGAACAGATACTGCCTGGAACTCACAGAAGCAGGGCTCAGGGTAACTCACTTTTGTTTTTAGAAGGAAAAAAAAAGCATTTCTTTATCATTTTATCAGAAAGGATAAAGAGGAGTATTACATAGAAACCAGACATAGGTATCTTTAAAAAAATTAAGAAATATTTTCCATAAAATATTTTGGTTAATAAATTTTTGATCAACACAGAACAGTTGAATTTGAGGGAGTAAATACATTTTGAAAGTATTGATTCAGTTTGCTTTAATCATTAACCACCTAAATGAGTTTCTTCCCTTTCTATAGCTAACTGTGTCTCCCAGAATGGGCTCTCTGCAGGGGATACCCTTCAAGTTACTGTGCTGAAAGAACTCAGCTCACCTTCCACCTCCCATCCACACCAGATGCTTGGGCTGGGCTATGTACTGAATGACATGTTGGCCAGAACCCCCCACACACACACATAAAAGAGGAAAGAGAAAACTTCACAGACTTAGTTAGCATCTGACTTCCATAGATATACTGTGGTGTGTGTGTGTGTGTGTACACAATATTTTTAGAGGCCGGACATGGTGATCCAGTCCACTAATCCCAGCACTTAGGAGGCAGAGGCAGGTGGATCTCTGAGATTGAGGCCAATCAGGACTGTATAGTGAGACCCTGTATTTTTATTTATTAAAAAGGAAGAAAGAAATGCTTAATGGTAGAGCCCTGGGTTCAGTTCTCAGCAGCAGGCTGGAATAGAGAGGCTTCATCACCAGAGTTTTATTGCAAGAAGGCACCTTAGTATGGGAGATCCTCAGTATGTATGGAATTCATCAAGGGTGGTGCTGGAGAGCCAGCTCAGTGGTTAGGAACACATGTTTCTCTTGTACCTGTTCGATTCTCAGCACCCACGAGTCAGGCAGCTCACAGCGACTGTGATGGCAGCTCCAGGAAGTCCACTCCTCTCCTCTAGCCTCCACGTATTATCTGCACTCAAGTGCACACAGGCACATATACATAATTTAAAATAAAAACAAATGAGGATAAAAAATGTTTTCAGAGCTAGGCATGGTGGTGCTCACCTTTAATCCCTGGAAGGCAGAGGCAGGTGGATCTGCGAGTTCAAGGCCAGCCTAGTCTACAAAGTGGGTTTCAGAATAACCAGGTTACACAGAGAAACCCTGTCTTAAAAGCAATAATAATAATAATTTTTATTATGTCATTTTCAAGATTTTAACACTTGAAATAAGAGCAAAAGTGAGCAAACCAAGCCTCTTAAAGATCCATTGGGGGAGCACATTGCGGGTGGTAGTGGTCCTGTGTTCTAAGCTATTTGTATAGATTGCTAATAGCTGAAACGCATACCATCCGCTGAGAGATGGTATCACTGCACAAGCCCTGCAGACACCCGGCTCTTGCCTTCTGTGCCAGGATGGAAGCTGATGCCTGCTTACTGCTGCCCTTCTCTCGTAGGTGGTGGGCTATGCTTTTGACCGGGTGGAGGATCATTTGCAAACCCCCTACCATGAGACTGTCTACTCCTTGTTGGATACGCTCAGCCCTGCCTACCGGGAAGCATTTGGAAATGCACTGCTTCAGAGACTGGAAGCTTTGAAACGAGATGGACAGTCGTGACTCATTTCCCTCCTAGCGGAGCCACTGTTGGTGTAGAGTCTAACTTAAGACTTGACACCCTTGCATAGAGTCATTGTAGAAAGGGCATCGTCAGCTTTATGTGTTTGCCATTCCTTCACACGTAGGCTTTTGACTCACAGCATAACTGACTCCTATGCTGTCTTAATTTCAGATTCATTTAAAGGGATTTTGAGACCATTTCTCTGACACTCTCATCCTGAGTTCTCCCCACAGCCGCTCTGCATTCCATACCTAATCAGCACTTCATTCTCCCTTACAGGGCTTCAGCGCTGCCAGCACTCTCTTTTACATAGAAAATTTTACATTTGCACAGTGATAGAGAAATTAGAATCACCTAACTTGAGACCTGGATTCAGCCTGCTAAATCAGGGGTTTACCACTAGCTTGGACTGACTTTGTAGTGGTGGTTTTGCTACTGGCCTTATTGGAAACAAACTGTCAACTAGTTTCCCCTGCACAAATTTTGAAATGTACTGCTCTACTTAACCTACTTACACATTACCAAATGGACTGACGAAGATGAATTGCTTCTCTGTTACTTACCTAGGATAAAATGAAAGGCAGGGGACAGACGTAGTTCTCTATTCCTTGTTTGCGACAGCCTGCCAACCTAGAGCTGACAGACCATTAGCAAATGAATGTAACAATTACTCATCTCCACGATTATCTAAGCACATGAGCAAGTAGAGGAACAGGCCCCACCTCATCCTCCGGTGTGTATCACTTCGAAGGAAGAAGATCCTGGGCTCCTAGGAAACGGTATTTTGGCCTGCGTTGATTCTTATTCCGAATGTTTGTTTACAATGTACAGTATATATATATATATATATATGCACATATATATTCAGAAGGTATTTTTGCTTCAATGCTGACTTTCTATAAAGCAGTGCTTTGGTATTCCCGCGGCGCCCTTCTTCCCCCAGCAGTTGGACAGGGCCCTGTCTCATTGCCACACAGACAGTGTAACATGAGCGCATTGTACGGTTTGAAACCAAAGGATGAATGAAGCATTCAGAAACTTGATACTTCAAAATAAGAGATGCTCTGTATTTTATATTTTATTACAGTCCCTGGTGTTTATACACTTAATAAAGTCCTCCATGCTGCTGCATGTTTTCCAGTGTGTGACAGACAGAAAGGACCTGATGCTGTTCTAGTTGTCACCCAAACAACTGCTTCAGGAGTGATTAGCCGCTGTCTGCATCTGGGCGCACCTTTGTACGCTGGTCAGCAGCAGGTGTTTGTCAGCAGTTTCCAGTGGGCATTTTTAGCCTCTGAAGACCATGGGAGGGAAGGTGAAGGGTAGAGCCCTTGCCAGTCATGGGTGAGCACCCGGTTCAGTCCTGAGGATCAAAACAGTTTTAAAAACTCAAAATGCTTGTGTGAACCAGGCCTGGTCGAGTTCCATCTGCATCGCTGACGTCATCGAGAGGTCACCGGGTGTTTGAGCCTGGCTTTGCAAGGCTCTCCTGGCTTAATGTCTGGGTGCCTGCAGGTGTGCACAGTGAAACCCAACCTCAGGTTGAACTTTCTCCTGCTTAATCTCAGGCTAATATTTTTTTTTAAAATGATGTCTGTAGAGTTTGAATAAAATTGTTTACTCGATTTTGAGTTGAGTATAAACTGGTCACATTTAGAAGTTGAAATTGTTTATTTTGTGATAAAGTGACTGATTCCAATATCTGTACCAACATTTTTTAAATTCATCAGTGTTAATTTTGAGTTGAAGTGAGTGAGGGGAGTGGTTCTCTATTTAGAATAAAGGGGATTAGTAAACACACGCACGCACGCACGCACGCACGCACACAGACAAACCTGGGAGCACAGGCAGACCTCCATCCTAAGATGGCTAAGCCAATTTGTAAGATTAACCATATAAATTAAGCCTTGATTTTACTTCTAAAGAAAAAACTCTCTGACTCCAATCAATTTCAAAAGAAATTGTACATGGCCGCACATATAACCCAAGCACTTGGGATGTGAAGACAGGAGAGCTAAGACCATCATCCTTAGCTACAGAGGGACAGGAGGTCAGCCCAGGTTAATCAAGACTCTAGCGCCGGGTAGTGGTGGTGCACACCTTTAATCCCAGCACTTGGGAGGCAGAGGTGGGTGGATCTCTGAGTTCGAGGCCAGCCTGGTCTACAGAGTGAGTTCCAGGACAGCCAAGACTATACCTGAGAAACCCTGTCTCGAAAAACCAAAAAAAAGACTCTAGCATTGCAGCAATGGGCAGATGAGTTTAGATAACTCAAAAGGGAAGAAAAATGAAAGCTATTCAGTGACCACTTAAAAGGGGCTCCAAAATGGGAGAGGGGCACAAAAATAAAGTATGAGAGGTGTTTGACTCAGCTGGTAATGTGAGGAATTTTAAAACAGTCGGGCCATGGCAGGCAAGATGGTTCAGTGTTAAGTACTGCTTCCAGACCTGACAGCCTGGATGAGATCTCAGGACCCACATGGTGGGAGGAGAGAGCCTACTTCACAAGTCTTTTAAAAAGAATTTTGTTCTGTTTTGTTTTGTTTTAAGTCAAGGTTTCTCTGTATAGGCCTGGCTGTCCTAGAACTCACTCTGTAGACTAAGCTGGCCTCAAACTGGGAGATTCACCTGCCTCTGCTTCCCAAGTGCTGGGATTAAAGGTGTGCACCACCGGTCCAGCTAAAAAGAATTGAACAATGCCACTCGAGCAGTTAATTTTGTAGTTCTCTTAACATAGCCAGGATTTAATGAAGGGCACTTTAACTGGAGAGTGTACTGTTGACTGGCTACACCCCCTAAAAAGTTTCTGGAGCCAGGCGAGGTCCCCATGCCTGCAAGCCCCTTGTGATCACAAATTCAAGGATAACTTGGGAAATTTGGGAGGCCATCTCAAACTTTCAAAAAATAAAAAAGTAATAAATGCCAGGATTTATTACTGGCAGGATGGCCCCGGGGGTAAAAGGACTTGCCACCAAGTCTGACAACCTGAGTTCAAGCCATGGGACCCACACCATGGAAGGAAAGAACCAGCTCCACAAAGCTGTCCTCTGGTAATCCTGCATGTGTGCCACATACAAGAAGTAAATATAATTTTAAAACCTTGGGACGTAAATGAGTCAGCAAGCCATAGCTGCACAGACTGATTTTCCTCTAATGAAAATCACAGAATGCTAAATTATACCGTGTCCTTTTAAGGGAAATACACAATATTTAAAACTGAGGAAGAATAATATGGGACAGAATCCTAGTATAAAAACCTAGGCTATAAAATGCACTGATCTAGACAGAAGAGGAAGTGAAATGAAACACTAAAATATCAATCGTTAGATGTTAAGGAAGGTGATTCTCATGTTACACTATGTATTTGTTGCAATGCAAGGGGCCTGGAGGTGTAGCTCATACTTAGATGTGCAAGATCTCTGCGTTGAAACCCAGCACACAGAAAGAAAGACAAGTAACAGGCTGTGGGTTTTAGCTAGCTGAAAAATGTATCCTTGTCTGCTCGGAGTGTATTCATGAAGAGAGCAGAGGCTTCATCTCCCATAAGGACATGCCCACCTCTCCTCCTGCTCTGTTCAGCCCAAGTGCTTCCTATACAGCAAGTCCGCTGCTGGCCCAGTGACTACCCACAATGCCCTTCTATCCAGGATGCCCCATGCTGCATCCAGTGTTCAGGAGCAAACCCTGCTGCTTGGTTCATATTAGGCAAACAGAGGAGAAGACACAAGTTTGGGAATGGGCCGCGCTGACTTCAGAACTCTCCCTTTTGAGCTCTGAGGTGTAGCATTTGCTGAGGCTTGCACTGATGGGAAACTTGCATAGCCACTAAAGCAGAACGGTCTTCTGGGACTTTCCAGTACTTAATAAAAGGCACTACACACACTTTGTACTATCGTGCAGAGGAGAGAACGAATGGAATGATACAGCAATTGCTATAATAAAATCAATAGGCTCACGATGGCTCAGCAGTCAAGAGCCCTGGGTGCTCTTGCAGAAGTCCTCAGTATGGTTCTTAATACACAGTGCCTCATAGTGCCTCTGTTACTCCAGGTCCAGGGGTCCACTGTCTCTTCTGGCCTCTGACGGCACCAGGCAAACACGTGGCACAGAGACATTCAGGTAGGCACACATGCATACACACACACACAAAAAAAAAAATTTAAATTCTATATACACATGCATATTTACATATAACAAGTTAATGTATTTAGATTTAACAAGTTAGTATTTAAAGCTATTTCAATACAGTCAGACTCTTCCAACAAAATAAGCCGGTTGTAGTCATAAACCATCACAACCTTTGAAGATCAGTAAGAAAACAAAATAAACGTCATTTATAGCATTAACTTATTTGTGGAGAGGGGGGTGTGTGCCATGGCACGTGTGTAGAGGACCGCCTGCTGGAGCCTGTTCTCTTTGGGACACAGGGACGCACAGTTGTAAGGCTTGAAGGTATCTCCTTTACCCTCCGAGCAATCTCACCTGCAACGTGTTATTTTCATTGTTGCTTTATTTCAGCAACTGCATGAATATTCTCATTTGTAAAGAAGACCCAGAGTCTAAAGGGTCTGACTGTAAACTTCATGATTGTGTGTGAATTCCTGGGCACAAAGTGCCTCTAGGCACCTCCACCAAGTCCCCAAGAAAAATACTGAAAATGCTTTAGGAAACACAATGTGAGAAGAGAAATCTCAACTGAGGAGATGCCTTCCCAAGAATGACCTACAGGAATGTCTATGGGGCTTTTCTTCATTGTTAGGGATGGGCCCAGATCCCTGGGCATCCTGCCTCTGCTCCTGAGACTGAGAAAACAGTCTGAGAAAGCCAGTAAGCCACGTTCCTCCAAGGTCTTTGCTTCCGTTCCTGCTTCCAGGTTTATGCCTTCTTCCCTGACTTCCCAGGATGATGGTCTACAACCTGTAAGTTTTGATCTGGTACTATCATAGCAATAGAAAGCAAACTAGGTCAAACCCGTAACCCAATAGAACTTTGTGCACCTAGCAGCAACTGGGCTGCACAGGGTATAGTGGTGGACTCTCACTCTGTGGTCCTTGACCCCAAAACTCGTGGTATCTGCTTTTCTTTACAGCAGAGAAGTTTTTAAACCGAACCGAGCGTCCTACGGGAGATGTGCAGAAAGCAGACAGACAATTCAGAACCTAGGATAAGCACTCTTCAGGGATAGCAGCCCCGCCCTTTAGGACACGCCCCGGTCAGACCCCTGAGCCACGTTCCCAACGGACCTTCCCCCAGAGCTGCGCCCTCTCCAGAGCCCTCAACACAGGACAAGACCCGCCCAAAAGCGAACCACGCCCCACCCGGAGCCCAAGCCAGGCTCCAAGGAGCCTGACCCTTTCAGCCTTCCAAAGCCCAGCCTCTCCTCCTTAGCAACCGACAGGACTCTTTCACCTTAGCAACCACTACAGCTTCCACCATGGCTGAAGAGGAAGTTCCTGTGACAACTGAAAAAGTTCTGAAGATACAGAGGGTGTTCATAAACCAGCTGGACACCTATAGCAGCAGAAACATAGGAAAGGTGAGCGGTGGCCCGAGCCAAACTGGCCCTCAACCTTCTGTGTGTGTCCCCGGTCTATTTCCACAGCAAAGGCCTGCATCCCTGGCTGTTAGGAGCCTCCCTAGGGGAAGATTCCAACCCTAGTACATCAGTGTCTCCCGGACCTGTCCTTGCTCATGAACCTTGACCCACGCTCCTTCCTGGAAACCCAGTTGTTTGGCTATAGGGAAAACGAGGCGCAAAAGAGGAAAGGGCTTGCACAGATCATATAGGTATTATGGAAGGGACCTGGAGCAGACAAAGTATAAGTCCCGCCATTATGTCATCCATGAAACATCTATCTACCCTTTTTTAAGCATCTGTTTTGTGCTAGGTGCAATTTCTGACCAGGTCCCATTAAGCTTCCTTCTCTCCAGGAGGGGTATGGAGATGACTTAGCAGGAGACCATACTCGAGGCACAAGCATGAGGCCCTGAAGTCTGACCCCCATCATCCAGGTAGAAACTGAGCAAATCGTAGCAGTCAGGGAGATCCTAGGAGCTAGGTGGACTGCCAGTCCAGCTGAGATGACAAGCTCTGGCTTCAGTTAGAGATCCTGTTTCAAAAAATTAAGTGGAGACATAAAAAGGAAGATATCTTTCTGCCTCTAGTGTCAACAGAGAGAGAGAGAGAGAGAGAGAGAGAGAGAGAGAGAGAGAGAGAGAGAGAGAGAGAGAGAGGGGGGGAGGGGGGGGGGGGGGGGGAGGGAGGGGGGGGGGGGGGGGGGGGGGGAGGGAGGGAGTGCCTTGTTTGTTTTAGGAGCTGGAGAGATGGCTCAGGGCTAAGAGCACTAGCTACTCTCCCAGAGGACCCAGGTTCAATTCCCAACACTCATATGGCATTGTCTGTAACTCCAGTCCAAGATGACCCGATGCCTCTTTTGGCCTCTGTAGGCACACTTTGTGCACATGGCACGCACATACATATACACAGAGAGACAAACACTCAAGCACATAAATAAAATCTTGATACACGCCAGCAGACACCCTGCCATGGAGGGCTCTGGATCCCCAATGGCCTTGGGATGAGGAATCCGGGGCTTGTGGGAAGTCAAGGGTGATGAGGTACCCACACTGCACCGATAATTAAGTAGCAGAGGAGATTAAACCTCAGGCTTCCTGCCTCCTAAGATGGTCAAAAATGAGTCTCTGGAAACAAACCCCCTCGTAAACTCATTAAAGCAAATCATCAGATGACCAGTTGTAGAGAAATTAACTTCTGGCGTGGTTTATCAATAGGCGGTGGACTGCCCGACCGCTACACAACTATAGCCCTGGAATAGGCAGAAAAAGGATGTAAATGGACCCCTCGTGCTTTCTACTGGACAGGAAGCTTTCATCCGAGCAAGCAACACTCTTGAGTGCAAGGAAACAAAAGGGAAATGTGTGAAGGCACCGTAGGCGGCTCTCTTCACAGCTGGACATGTATTTTATGAAGTGGGGTTTTTTCTTCTTTATCTTCTTTTTCTTTTCTTTCTTTCCTTTTTTCTTTCTTTCTTCCTTCCTTTCTTTCTTTCTTTCTTTCTTTCTTTCTTTCTTTCTTTCTTCCTTTTTTAGATGTTTTGTTCTCTTGTGATCTCGGGTGTCCTGGTTCCATAATGGTTATTGTTGTTGGGTTTTTTTTTTTTTTTAAATTATCACTGGGCGAAGATAGAGGTTTTACATTACAGATTGAGTCTTTAAAAATAAATAACTAAATCTTAGCACTATTTTATTATTCAGCAAGAACAGCTACTGGCCCCAGGTGTCCTCCAAACATTTTAACACCACTAGTCCCAAAAGAGAAAGACACACTGTAAGTGAAAATAAATGCGGCTTAAAACTGAGGCTAGCCTGGGCTACCTAGCAAGAACTTGTCTACAAAAAAAAGTGAAGAGTAAGTAACATCAATTTTTAGACACTGGAAAGTGTCTCAGTGGTAGAGCATTTGCCTAGCATGTGAGAAGTCCTGTGTTTAATACACACCATAACTGTAATAATTTATATTGATTTCACATTAAGCTGATAAATAATGTGTTTGGGTTTGTTAGATCAAATAGAACATTTAGGGCTAATGGCTGTGGTAGTGATCTTGGCCAGCACATGCAAGGAAATGCATTTGGTCCCCAGTACTAAAATAAAGCTTTAAGATTAATTCCGTTGGTTTTTCATTATTCAGATGTGACCATTAGACAGCTTTAAGCTGGGGATATAGCTGAGCCGACAGGATGCTGCCTACCAGACACAAAACAATATGGTGGTGAGTGACTCAAGAGTGTTGCTTGCTTGGATGAAAGCTTCCTGTCCAGTAGAAAGCACGAGGGGTCCATTCACATCCTTTTTCTGCCTATTCCAGGGCTATAGTTGCCTAGCAGTCAGGCAGTGGAGGCAGGGGCATTGGGAGTTGAGGTCATTTTTGGCTACACAGCAAGTTCAAGGTCAGCCTAAAATACATGAGGCTTTGCTTTAAGAAAGAAAGAAGGAAAGAAAGAAAGAAAGAAAGAAAGAAAGAAAGAAAGAAAGAAAGCAAGCCGGTGGTAGCACACGCTTTTAATCCCAGCACTTGGGAGGCAGAGGCAGGCAGATTTCTGAGTTTGATGCCAGCCTGGTCTGCAGAGTGAGTTCCAGGACAGCCAGGGCTACACAGAGAAACCCTGTCTCGAAAAACCAAAAAAAAAAAAAAAAAGAAAGAAAGAAAGAAAGAAAGAAAGAAAGAAAGAAAGAAAGAAGAGAGAGAGAGAGAAAGGTGAGGGAGGGGTGGTAAACAATAAACAAACTGATTTTTTTGTTTCTTGTTTTTATATTGTTTTTGAGATGGGGTTACTCTATGTAGCCCTGGCTTTCCTGGAACTCACTCTGTAGACCAGGCTGACCTCAAAGGCAGCGATCTGCGTGCCTCTGCCTCCCAAGTGCTGGAATTAAAGGTATACGCCACCATGCCAGCCGACAATATGATTATAAATCACCTCAGGGGCTCATATATGTTGAATGTCTGTGTTCCAATTAAACAAGACAAACATTTAGCACCTACTGCTGAAACAAGCAGCTGCTGAAACTCTCTGTGCCTGTGTCACCGGCTATTCAGTGTCCTCTCACATGTGGCCACTGTCCTACGTTGTGGGCATCATCATATCAATCTTGTTGTGACCACAATGCACAGGGCTTTTGCTCCATCTATGGGGTCTGTGGTAAAGGCCAGAGCCCAGAACCATCACTCACTGGAGCGGGCTTCCTTTGGTTAAACCTCTGCTTAGCGCCGGGGACATGCCTGCTCTTTTGCAGTTCCTATCTAACTGTGTCGCTGGGGCTTCACTGGAAGAGATTGGAGAAGAAGAGGAGGAAGAAGATGAGACAAAGTCAGCTGCAGCTCCAGAAGCTCCCACTGTAAAAGTGAAGGAAGGCACTTTCCAGATCGTAGGCACCTTGGCTAAGCCAGATAGCGTTAAGCCAGACTTCGCTGTGGAGACATACTCGGTGAGCTCCCGTGGCTTTCCCTAGGACTTGACAAGGGCAGAACCCCTTTGGTGCCCAGCCCCTTAGCGGTCTGTTAGCAATCTCTGCCATCTCAACCCTTCCGTTCTTCAAGCTGGCTCCAAGACGGGACATGGGAAATATTTGTTTTAAGTAATTTATTTATTTATTTGTATTTCATGTACATTGGTGTTTTTTGACTGTATGTATGTCTGTGTGAGGGTGTCGAATCTCCTGGAACAGGAGCCACAGCCAGTTGTGAGCTGCCATGTGGGTGCTGGAAATTGAACCTAGGTCCTCTGGAAGAGCAGCCAGTGCTCTTAACCTCTGAGCCATCTCTCCAGCCACTATCTTCTCTCTCTCTCTCTCTCTCTCTCTCTCTCTCTCTCTCTCTCTCTCTTTCTCTCTCTCTCTCTCTCCCTTCCTCTCTTAATCTTTGTGTTTCACCCTTGTGCACAAGTGCAGACATGGGCATGCCACAGTGCACATACAGAAGCGTCAGAAGAGGTAGTCTTTGCCTTGCACTTGGTTTCAGACAGGGTTGCTTTGATGGATTTTGTTGCCTATACTAGGTGAGCTGGTCCACGAGCTTCCAAGGATTCTTCTGTCTCAGCCTCTCTTCTCCCCACAGTACTGCATACATCTCTACACAAACTGCTTCAAGCAGCTCAACATAGGTGCTTGGGATCAGAACTCAGGCCCTCACTATGGTGCTGCAAGCGCTTCACTTACTGGGCCATCTCCCCAGCCTAGGACACACCTTTCTACTGTGACAGAGAACACCACAATGTCTCCACTTTAAATCTGGAATCAGAGCAAAGAATTTAAAAGAGGCACTCTTGGAAGGAGATTTCTCTAGTCTTTACTTCCAAAAAAAACATAAAAATCTCTCTATGGAGTCCCTTTCCCTTACAGAAAAGAGGAATGGTGCAGGGTAATGAGCTCCTGGGGACTTGAATGTCTTGTATCTCTCTATCTATGGAGCAGCCGTGCAAACTTCACCTGACACATTGGACCCTGCCCTCCCTGGGAGACATTTTTGTACCCCTAGAACAGGTGCTTTCTCTCTCAGAATAATTTCTCTGCCTACCTAAATCTCTACTCTCTGAACCCACTGTAGATCTCTGTGCACCAATAACCTGTCCACACCTGAAGATTTAACTCATTAGCCTACTGCGCTGACTCGTCTTAGATCAACGTGACACACAAACTAGACTTACCTGAAAGGAGGAGACCTTAATTGAGAAGATGCCGTCATAAGATCCCTGCTGTAGCACATTTTCGTTTGTTTGTTTTTTTGTTTTTCAAGACAGGGTTTCTCTGTGTAGCCCTGGCTGTCCTGGAACTCACTCTGTAGACCAGGTTGACCTCGAACTCAGAAATCCTCCTGCTTCTGCCTCCCAAGTGCTGGGATTAAAGGCGTGTGCCACCACTGCCTGGCTGTAGCACATTTTCTTAATTGGTGATTGATGGGGGGGGGGGGTGTCCCAGCCTATTGTCAGTAGTTTCATCCCTGGGTCAGTGATAGTTCTGAGTTCTATAAGAAAGCAGAATGAAAAGGCCATGGGTAGTAAACCAGTAAGTGGTGCTCCCTTCTATGGCCTCTGCATCAGCTCCTGCCTCCAGGTTCCTGCCCTGTTTGAGTTCCTGTCCTGGCTTCTCACAATGATGAGCAGTGATGTCAAAGTGTAAGCTAAATAAACCCTGTCCTCCCTAACTTGTTTTTGGTCACGGTGTTTCATCACAGCAATAGAGACCCTAAGTAAGAAAGCTACGTCACTTACAAACAAAGAGTGAGGAAGGTGTTATTGAGATCTGTCCCCACAGCTGGTCCTGGTGGCTCACACCTGTACTCCAACACGTAAGAGGTAAAAACAGAAGAATGCCAGGTGCAAGTTCACTCAGTACAAATGGTGTGCCAGCCGCCATCTGAGAACCAAGGGTTCCACTATGTGAGCCATGCAGTCATCTGAAATTCAAAGACGATGTCTTCAAGTAAGGTTGCAGACTGAAATACTAGGAATTAGGAGGCCAGCACATATACGTGGTGATTTGAATGAGAACAGTCCCCATAGGTTCATGCATTTGAATGCTTGGTTCCTAGTTGGTAAAACTGTTTGGGAAGGATTAGGGGGTGTGGCTTTGTTGAAGGAGGTGTGTCACTGAGCATGGGTGGGCTTTGAGGTTTCAAAAGCCCACACTGGTCCAGTCTCTTTCTCTCCACCTCCTACCTGTGAATCAAATGTAGGCTGTCAGCTACTACTCCAGTGCCATGCCTGCCTGCCTATTGCTATGCTTCCTATCATGGTGGACAGGGGCTTTAACATTCTGAAACTGTTAGCAAGCCCCCAATATAATGCTTTCGTTTTTTATCAGTTGCCATGGTTATGGTGTCTCTTCACTGCTGTAGAACACTGACTAAGACAATATCCTTTTAGGGAGAGGAGACAATTCAACCCATGCTATCAACCTTTTAGAAGGTCTTTTTCTGGGATGAATGTACAAAGGGGAGCACACTGTAGGACCACAAGGTGAGCATCAAGACAGAGATAGCAACTATGAATCTACAAAGCCACACAACAGCAGCCATTGCCATCTGTAAAAGTGACTTTTATACTCCTGTCGTAACTGTCATCTCAGAGCCTAGGTTACCTGGTAACTAGGCCTAGTCCCAGAAGCTTCTAACCTCCTTACAGTCTTATCGAGGGCTAGAATGTTTTCAGCATCTGAGACTTACTGCTGAATAAGCTCGCCCTTTATAGTTCTTTCTGAACTCCAGCTGACTGATTCAACTCAGCTGTTCTGGCTCAAACTCCTCTCCAAACTGAGTCAAACTGGCTTCTCTCAGTTTCTCCTGAATTACTCTGCTTGGCATCGTAGTAACTTTGGCAATATGTTCTAATCTTCTGGGTCCTTCTCATTTTCTGGCTCTCTCTGTCTTCACCTGTGTCTAGCTTGTCCTCTCTCTCTCTCTCTTTCTCTGTCTCTCTGCAATCTGTCTCTGTAAGACTGTCCCAGTAAAACTGCCTCTTCTGTATTTTTCCCTTCTTGCACTGTTCCCCTAAATTCCTTTCTTCTCTCTTCTCCTGAGAGTTGGGCAGATCCTGTTCTGTCAAATCTTTCTCTGATTCGTCACTTTGTCTGCCCCTCAATTAGACATCACTTTCAAACACGGATGCTTCCTTCTACAAACTAACTTTACCTTCATTGTTTGGAATTAAAGATGTGTGCTAAGAATGGGTCTGTATTCCAGACAGAGGGATAAAAGGTGTGTGCTAAGGCTGAGCCACACCACGACTAGAAAATGGGTTTTTTCAGGAAATAGCACAATCTCAGGGTTCTCAGTGTGATCAAGTATTCCCCAAGACTCATCACTCCCTGGAAACTAAAAAAGAAGGAAGGAATGGATTCTTTCCTCTAGCTGTAAGGAACCAAACTTGCTTAGTACACTTTAGCTTTGGACTTTGTCCCCTACACAGTAGTACTGCAATTCTGTTCTTTAAGACACCTGGGGTCTCACACTTTGTTATAGTCACACCTAAGCAAATTAAGGAAGGTGAATGCCAAAGGACCTAAAAGGGCCTGGAGAAACAAGTACACACAGATGCCTGTGCACAGAAACTGGAAGACAGTGTTGCGTGTCTTCCTCCTCTGAGACAGTCTCTCACTGGTCTGCTACTCACCCCAGTAGGTTAGGCTGGCTCATGAGGGAGCCCCAAGGATCTCCCACTTCCATCTCCCCAGCTTGACAAATGGGAGGCACCGCCATCGAGGTCAGCGTTGCATTTTTATCTAAGTTTGGAGGTCAGAACTCAGGTCTTCCTTCACACTTGCAAAGCCATGGAGCCATCCCCCCAGCCCCCAGTTTTGCAATTTCTAAAATCCCCCCACTCCAGGCTGTTTTCAATGACGTCTTTGTGAATTACATACAAAAGAGAGATTTCAGTTGAATAGAAGTATTTCTTCAAAGGCTCCCTGTGGGGCTCTCCCAGGGTAGGGGTTGCAGGTGGGAGCTTCCCTTGTTGACTTGCTGTGGATGGACGTTTGCTTCTCTTTTCAGGGCATCTCCCGGGAAGATCTGCTCTCGCATCTCATGGAATGCGATGTTATCATCTACAACATCACGGAGAGTGTGCAGCAAGTGGAGGAGGCCTTGTGGGCAGTCTCCGGTCAGTGAGTTATTCGGAAACTAGCTGGGGGGGGGGGGGAACACTCAGCCTCGGTGTTCAGTCTGACTCCCTGGTTAACTCTTTATAATCACAAGGGGCACTGTTTACAGCCACTTTGAGAGTCCCAGAACTGGTCTAAGTGCCTAAAGTTTGGAATGTGTGCCTAGGGTGGAGACCCAGGGGTCTTCTTGGGTGTTTTGTTTGTCTGTTTACTTGGTGCTTGTTCATGTCTTGAGACAGGGTCTTACTGTATAGCTCCACCATGTGATGGTTTGAATATACATGGCCCAGGGAGTGGCACTATTGGAAGGTGTGGCCTTGTTGGAGTAGGTGTGGCCTTGTTGGAGTAGGTGTGTCACTATGGGCATGGGCTTTAAGACCCTCATCCTAGCTGCCTGGAAGCCTGTATTCTGCTAACAGCCTTCAGGGGAAGATGTAAAACTCTCAGCTCCTCCTGTACTATGGCTGCTCAGATGCTACCATTGAAGACTCCCAAATTCGGGAGACCCTTACTCAAGTCTTGGGAAGTCTCGAACACCCACAAACTCCAAGACACCGTCCCTGGATGCAATCAGCAGAGGTTTATCAGGGAAGAGAGTTGGCAGCCAGCGTTCAAACTGCACACTCATGCAGGAGTACAGTTTGACAAAGCCAATCAGTCTGAGGAGGGTTTTTAAAGGGGTAAACCACAAACCAGGGGAGTGAAAAGGGGGGTGAGGAGTTGTCAAGGATACATGATCATAAAAATAGTGGAATATTTCAGAGGAACCCACCCCTAAATGATTTAGTCATGTGAAAATCACTCTGCACACTTATTCTTCTCAAGAATGTAGTTTTTACCAAGTCACTGTACCTCACCCTGTCATTACCAACTATTTCAGGTTAAACTATTCTCACTCGCTCCGGTCACCGTCCCACCTAGATGACTTGCATTTTTTTTTTTTTTTTTGTGGTCAGGAATGTGTCTTCCTGCTTTGGGCTTTTCACACCCACAGGTGGGTTCTTTTCCCTGAGGCTTGATGAATGTAATCCAGCAAGTGTCCTCTGATTCAAGGATAATGCCCTCCACCTGGAATATCTCGGGGCAATGAAGGCCTGAAATCTTACATTCAGTTCCGCCTTCTGGAGCCTGCATTCTTTTGCTCAGGGTAAAGGAAAAGCCTATATATATTTCATAAAATGGTCTTTATAATTTTTCACTCTACACCATGTTCCTGCCTTGGTGATAATGGACTGAACCTCTGAACCTGTAAGGCAGCCACAATTAAGTGCTGGCCTCGAACTCAGAAATCCGCCTGTCTCTGCCTCCCAAGTGCTGGGACTAAAGTCGTGCGCCACTACCGCCCGGCATAGTGTTGTTCTTTATAAGAGTTGTCTTGGTCACGATGTCTGCTCACAGCAGTAAAACCCCAACTAAGACAATCTCTCAGTTTCTTTTCTGTTGCTGTGATAAAACACCCTGGCAAAGCAGCTTAAGGGTGAAAGAATTTGTTCTGGCTTAGCTCGTGGAACACTTCATCATGGTGAGAGAGTCACTGTGGCAGGAGCTTGACCACTGAGCCATCACTCGAACCCTTCTGGACCCCTCCCACTGCACAAGAAGGGTATACATACGTATGTGCAGGAAAAAAACACTCATGCACATAAAATAAAATAATTTTTTAAAAGAAATACCAGTGGACCACATGAGTGAGTGTATACAAGGGCACTAAATGGTGTTTGGGGCTTTCTTTTATGGAGTTCAAGAGGAGGAGTTTAGTTGCTAAAAGACATCGTAAGGTGTGCCACCGCCTGGCTTTGACTATATTTTCTTGCCCAGAAACATTCTACTCCATAGTAGAATAGAAATTAGTTGCCAGGCGGTGGTGGTGCACGCCTTTAATTCCAGCATTTGGGAGATAGAGGCAGGCAGATTTCTGAGTTCGAGGCCAGCCTGGTCTACAGAGTGAGTTCCAGGACAGCCAGGGCTACACAGAGAAACCCTGTCTCGAAAAACCAAAAAGAAAAAAAAAGAAAGAAAATATAGTCAAAGCCACTTCAATTCTGTGGGCAAAGTCACTTGGCCACCATGTGGTTGGGGGAAAAACAATTTAGTGTGTGTGTGTGTGTGTGTGTGTGTGTGTTAGTGTGTTAGTGTGTTAGCACGCGCACATGTGCAAGCGCCCACAGAAGCCAGAAAAGGGCATCATATCTCCTGGACCTAGAGTTAGAGGCAATTGTTAGCCACTGATGTGTGCACTATAGGAACCAAACGCAGGGCTTCTCCAAGAATAGCACAAGTTCTTGACCAACTGCTGAGCCATCTCTCCAGCACCTGAATAAGCAAGATGTCCTCAGGATGCTGAGATGTGGTCCTCAGGATGCTGAGATGTGGTCCTCAGGATGCTGAGATGTGGTCCTCAGGATGCTGAGATGTGGTCCTCAGGATGCTGAGGTAGGAAGCCTGAGATCCTGAAACCAAGCTCCCTATGCTACAAAACTGTCTAAAAAAAAAAATACCAAAAAAGACAGGAAAGGAAGAAGGGAGGAGAGGGATGGAAAAGAAAGATTACAGTTCTGGAGATGTAGCTCAGTTGCCTGCCTGCCTAGCAGGGTTTGAGTCCCCAGCAGTACACAAATCAGGCACACCCATAACCCTAGCACCTGGAGCGTTTGGACAGAGTCAGAAGTTTAAGGTCATCCTTTGCTACATAGCTAGTTGGAGGCTAGACCAGAGGACAGGAAAAGAGAGAGAAAGAGAAAGAGAGAGGGAGAAAAAGAGAAAAACAATCCTCTATGACACACAGTACTTTTTGCCAACACTTCATTATTTTGAAACATTGCAGAATTCTTCTACCTCTCTGTGTTTCGTGGGTGTTATGGGAGGAAAGCAGACGGCATGGGAGAGAGGAATGAACTCCCGGCCTCGAGGGGAAAACAGTTGCATCCCAGGAGTGTGTTTGAGGGGAGACAGGCAGAAGACGTACAACCTATTATAAGTGCCCCACATTTTTAGAAAGGCGACCCAGTTAGAGCCCTAGACATGTGACACAGATTCACGAAAGAGGCCAGAGTGAAGCACGGCGGAGAGGAAAAGTTTAAAAGAGCAAAGTGGAGCGGAAAAGACGATTTCCTTACTAGGGTTAAAAACAGACTGTCAAAGAGACATTTGAAGTTGGTTGATTCAGCATGAAATCGTAGCATGGTATACCTGGGCTTAGTTCAGTCATGCTTTTCGGTCTGAGGGTGAATCCCTGTGTTTCCCCAGTGAGGACACACACCCACACCACAGTGTGTGATTGGGTAAGGAATCCCCTATCAAGACTGAATGTGCCTGGTGCTCAGAGCACCAGGACCCTCTGACCCCACTCTGCATACACCTCGGCAAGGGCATACAATAGTAAGACTTCCAGTGCCACCATAAGCCCAACTCTGAGAGACTCAGCACAGCCTGTGACAGAACCCTCTGTTGGTGATGGTGACGCAATCCCTGCCCTTTGTGCGTGTCTGTTCTACACGCTCATCACACCTCGTTTATAAGCTGCATTTCCACCTCACCTGTATGCTCTACCACAGCCTTTGGGCCTCTGAGGTAGAATCCCCATTCCCAGCCCGCCTCAAACAGGCAGCAGTGTAAAGGGAAGATGCATCCTAATTACCTCAACACCTGAAGCCTGACTAGGCTGATGCCGTCTGTGAAACCCAAGAAGGTTTTTATCCTCTGACATGCTACCTCTTGTAGAAGTAGCACATTCATTATGGGGTTATTCAAATCCAGCTCCAGGGAGATCTGACAGTTCTGGGGATGGCTAGTCCCTGAAGTCACACAAATATACCCACACCCAACACACACGCACACACAAAATGGGATGAAAATGTTTAAAACTAGGCAAAAAAAAAAAAAAAAAAAAAACAAAAACGCTCCTACGTGGATTACAATGACTAAACGACTATTGTTTTTTTTTTTTGGGGGGGGGGCCCCCACAGCACTGAATGAGGAAGTCAGCCATTTTGAAAAGCGAAAGATGTTCATTTTGTTGTCGACAGTGATGACATGGGCGAGATCCAAACCCCTGGACCCTGTGAGTAGAACTCCAGTGAGCTGGGTATCTCTGAGCTCCTGAACCTCACCCCATCTCAAGCACTCCACAGAGTGTGTCAAACCTAAGCAAATCTGGGAGTCGCCACACAAACCATGCATACACCAATCTCAGTTAAGCAAGAATAACTTATTGGACACACAGCATAATACTGGATGTCCGGGTCCATAAGAAGAAGAAAAAAACTAATTGTGGCACCAGTCTGTCCCCAAGGCAAGCTTTTTATAGTAAAAACCAGGTTCAAAAGTTTGAAGGCAAGCAGTGGAGTGGTACACCATTTTTGGTAAGTAGAAAGTATTGTGAGCCAACCTTTAAGCTGACTGGTGCTGAGTGAGGTGGTGAACAGGGGACTTTGAGAACATTGAGATAACAGGGTACAAGTGACTCAACCATAACGGTTTGGCTTATGAATATTCTTCAGTGTTAGTTACAGCAATAACTATGAACTTAGTATCACCTTGTGAGCAACATGGAATCTGAATACAAAATGACTGCAGTTATGTTCAAAGGGAGCAGACTTCACCCATTTAAATCTAGGGGAGTTTATTAATTTACTTACCACCAAAGCTTGGTGAGGTTTGTGTGTGTGTTATTTTGTTGCTTTGCTTTCTGAGACAGTGTCTCGTGTAGTCAAGGTTGCCTCAGACTCACTATATAGCCAGGGATAGCTTTAACTTCAGATCCTTCATCTCTATACCCAAAGAGCTGGAGTTACAGGCACTCATGACCATATTTAGATTCTATGATATGCTAAGGATCAACCCCAGGCCTTTGTGGATGCTAGACACACATTCTGCCACTGGGCTATGACCAGCTATGACCAACAAGAAGTTTAAATTGCCTCCTGACAGACAGTGCTGCTACCTAACGATGCTTTGGTCAAGGCCTGACCATGTATGTGATAAGGATGCAAGAAGGTTACCTCATTGGTTACTTTCTCATTGCTGTGACATCATCTGACAAGAGCAGGTGGAGAAAGGTTTGTTTGGTTGTTGTTTGTTTTTGAAATAGGGTCTCACTATGTAACCTAGCTGGCCTGGAACTCACTTTGTAGACCAATCCGGCCCGAAACTCACAGAGATCTGTCAGCCTCTGCTTTCCTAGTGCTGGGATTAAGGATGTGAGTTTCCGCAGGATGAATAGGTTTATCTTGTCTCACTGAAGGGATTTGGGTCACCTTGGAGAAGGTGGGGCTGAGGGAGAGGTGGCTGGTCACAGCAAGCCTGCCTGCCCTCAGGAAGCAGCGATGAGAATTATGTTCAGCTCTTTTTTTTTTTTTTTCATTCCATTCAGTCGGGGGACTTCAGTCTGGTGGCTCCTCTCTCCTCAGGTAGTTCTCGGACACGCCCCACCCAGCAGGCTGGGTCTCTCCTAGACAACTCCAAATATGGACAAGCTGACAGTGAAGATGACCTTTATAGTTAGTTATGAAGGAGCTAAAATTCTTACTGCCTGATGACAGTGCGAAGTCCCAGCGCGGTGCACTCCCCAAGTGTCCGTTTAACACACAGGCGGATGTAAGCCCGCGGTGAGCACAGTACGCATGCGCCCATCGATCACCGCTGCTACTTGGTGCTCAAAGGCCCGCCTTCTTCCAGCGCTGTGGCTTCTCTGTTATCATTTGCTGCTGCTCGAGAGAGCCGTGTGGCCCTGTGACAGCCTCTCACTCAGTGGAGAACCACGTTAGCATCTCTTCAAGACTCATCAGATGGTACGATCAGTCTAAAGTGATGAGGACCTTATAGAGTTCAACACGGACATACACACAACACGCACACGCACAGGCACGCATGCACGCAAGCGCGCCCCAGGGAAAAAACCACCAACTCAATCCGAATTATAGTTAGTTAAGTTTATTAATACTGCTAGTGAACCAAATGAGAGACTGCCAGGCGAAGTGGTCTGGGGAAAGGACTTTTAAAGGCCAAACCCACAAGAAGACCTTGAGTATCTGCGCAAGCGAGCCGCTGTGCGCTGCCAAGATTAGGATGTCAGGGTAACCCCGAAACAGTCCTTGAATGTCTGCCTAAGCAGGTCACAGAAGCAAAAACAGAAACAAGAAGCAATCACACTGTAATAAAGCAGATGGTATGGCTGTTTATATGAGAGAGTGGGGCGTCACTCTTTCAGGGTTGCTTGGGAACGTACCTTCTGGAGACTTGAAGCCGAGACAAATGGTTATTAGGGACCGAGATGGATGACTAGACTAAAATGGAGTTTCCTTAGCCGTTGCAACAATGCAAGTGGTGTGCGGGGTCTCACACTCACCAGTGTTGACGATGCGTCTCAGCTCTCCACAGCCTTTAAGTGATTGATTACAAGATACATTTTCCTAGCCATTTCCAGCCATGTTGAATTCAGGACTCTGGTCATTACGCAGCAGGGACCTACACTTACTGAGCCATCTTGCTAGCCCCTGTTTGGTTTTTAAAGTCTAGAATTCTGTGGGTGAGCAAAGAACGCAGAGATGATGCCAGCTCAGCCAAACCGTCAGAACAAGGATGACTGACTGGTTCTAGTTGTCACAAATAATAACGAGCTAGCCAGGATCCCACACAAGTTCCAGGCTGATGGAACACAGTAAGCGATTTGAAAGGTCATCTGCAGGCTTGCCATCTCAGTGGCCCACAATGAGGCAGCCGGACCACCCCAGTACAGGAAGAGTTCGGCCCCAGCCTGGGCAACATAGATCCTTGCAGAATGAATAAATTAGTAAAACAGAGTTACAATATAGGAAGAAAGTCCAGTTAAAAGAGTCACCAGATTGCATTTAAAAAATAAATAAGCCAGGCAGTGGTGGCTCACGCCTTTAATCCCAGCACTCAGGAGGCAGAGGCAGGCGGATTTCTGAGTTCGAGGCCAGCCTGGTCTACAGAGTGAGTTCCAAGACAGCCAGGGCTACACAGAGAGAAACCCTGCCTCGAAAAACCAATAATAATTATAATCATCATCATCATCATAATAATAAATAGATAAACGAGAGAGAAGCCACACTGAGTGAGCTCAGAAGTTGCTGTATACGTTCACAAACCGGCAGAATTTTCAGAAATGCCCACACCTTTTAATACATAATGAGGAAAGGGTACAATGCCAGCTGGAGAGGAGCTGGTCACTCAGCATCTATCAGAAAAGGAAATGGCCCTCAGTGGCCAGGAACTAGCCCTGCCCATCCCCACCTTCCCAGCCCTCCCAACCCTCCCAGCCCCCTGCCAGTGAAAGTCGGACTTGAAGCAAACCAGCCCTAGACACACTCTGGAGTCAGGAGGGAGAGGGTCATTTCAAGCCTAAGAATTCTGGGCTAGCCAGAATTTTTGTGTTTTAATGTAAAGCACACCTCGCGTACTGCTGTTGATGTGATGAAATTTAAGCACTCAAGGAGAATAGCCTGAAAACCAGCATCAAAGGTTCACAACAAAGGTTCACAGCTCAGAGCCAGGTCTCTGGCCCTCCAGGAACCTAAAGGCACAAACTGAATTGAGAGCCATGATTGGTTTTCAGTTACAGGCCTCCATGCAGCTGGCTAGACAGAGACCAGTCCCCTTTCTTTAGTGAAAACTTTCGGCCAGGGTACCTTGCAGTTCACCTCATAAAATGTGACCATTTCTGCTGCAGACACAGGGACTGCAGTGGGGTAAGCCTAGAAGACTCATAGCAGGCAGACTGGACATGTTAGCCAGGGCTGTGGAGCTCCAAGGCTACATCTTCCTGTGCTCATAAATGGCATCCACTGCAGGCAACAGCCACCCAGCAGTTTTCCTAGTCTGAGAAGCTGGTAGCTGAACCTTGGGCTAGAAAGATGGGTGTGTCTAGATCATTCTCTTCCCAGACTCGGTGTGAGTTTAATTGCTAAGGGTAACTAGTAAAAGTGTGTACAAGAGCGGTCAGCTCAGCTTAAACTTCTGCTAAGTAGCAACTAAGTTTTAGCACAAATATTCTTTTGGGGACACACAATGTAAATGTGTATTTATTTGTTTATCTTAATTGTCTCACTTATTTCTTCTTGATCTGGCAACCCTGCTATGGGTTCTGGACACATGAATGTAAAAGAATAGTCAATTTCGTGATATGTAATTTGCCCAGGATATTCCTCTTCTGCAAAATGGAGTAGTTACAGTTTCCCTCACAAACTAATTTTCTGTCTTTCTGCTAAGAGAATCCCTAGTACTGGGGTTGCTCCAGCCCCACTCCCATCCATCCATCCACCCACCCATCCATCCATCCATCCATCCACCTACCCATCCACCCATCAGTCAGTTTACCAGTCAAAACTCTTAATTCTTCATCTGTACCACCAGTCCATCTAGTAATTGTATCCATGGCAACTTTCTAGCCCCAGGCTCAGCTGTCAGCTTCCCTAACTCTGTAAATCGCTGACTGGATGTTGCAGGCTGTGGATTCCATCTAGGGGTGGGTTTGTCTTCTTTGCCAATCAAAGCATTAAAAGAGACAGAAAGAAAACTCAGAGTCCCAACAGAGCCATCATATGACACCTGGGAAATGGGGCTCCCTGCTGGGGCTCATTAGTAAAAGAATTTCTGAGTGGACACAAGCAGAAGCATGAGGACAGCATATTAGTTTAAAAGGAAAACCCTAGGGCAGGCAAACAGCAAGCCTCAGGCTGCCAGGAAGGGAAGAGAAGCTGGAGCCGAGGCAGCATGGGGGATAACTGCCTGGAGGCAGAACAGTCTTAGAGACTCAGTACAGAATCGGAAGAGCTTGGGGAGCATCCCTATGTTCTGGCCAGTATCCGAAGGAAGAGAAGATAAGGAAATAGCAGGAAGATCCACCCGAACCTCAGCGTGTTTGAGGCCCTGGGGACGGCACAGGAGGACCGGAACTCTGGAAAGGAAAAGCACCTTATCTCAAGGTGAACACACCTTCCCAGGTGTGCTGGTTAGTCTTCTGTCAATTGGACACACAAACTAAAGTAATCTGAAAAGAGGGAGCCTCAGATGAGAAGATGGCACCCTAAGATCCAGCTGCAGGGCATTTTCTTAAATTGCATTGATGGGCAAGGGCCCAGTTCATCATGGTCCTGGGCTCTATAAGAAAACAGGCTGTGCAAGCCCTCCATGGCCTCCTCATCAGGTTTCTGCCCTGTTTGAGTTCCTGTCCTGACTTTCTTCAATAATGATCCGCAATATGGAAGTATAAGCCAAATAAACCCTTTCTCCCCAACTTGCTTTATTATTATTATTATTATTGTTATTATTGTTATTATCATCATCATCGTTATTATCATTATTATTATCATTATTATTATTATCATTATTATTATTATTATTTTGTTCTGTTCCAGCAATGGAATCCCTAAGACAGGGTGGGGAAAGGGAATCTATCGCCACCTAGTGGTAGACTCCATTCTTTACCTTCTCCCTTCCTACCTATCCCTGACAACCTTGTTAAAATGTAATTCAGATTGTGCTACAGGCCTTCTTAAAGGGCATCAGTCCTGGCTGGGGCACAGCTCAGTGGGTAAAGGTGTTCCCAGAGGTTCCCCACTTTGAATCCCCAGAACCCCATTAAAGTCAATGACATAGGATGAGTGGCTGTCGTCTCAGAGCTCCTGTGTAGACAAGGATGTCCCTGGAGTCTTGAGGGCCAGCCAGCTCGAATGCTCACTAACCAAAGAGACCCTTTCTCAAAGGAGGTGGACGGTGAGAACCGACACCCAGGGTTGTCTTTTAGCTTGCACACGCAGGTACTGGCACCCACATGTCCACAGTCACGTGAATATTTGCACACCAACCACCTGTCAGGACCATCTCCACGCCTCAGCGTGGCCCACAGCCCTAAGCATCTGCCTTCTTCAGCTTCTTCCAGTTCCCACCATGGCTCCAGTCATGTGGAACAGGACCTTACATAGCCCAAAATGGCTCAAATTCACTCTGTACCCCAGGGTGGCTCTGAATCACTGGTCCTCCTGTGCTCTGATCCTCTGATCCCTGATCCTCCCCTGTGCTGAGATTTCCACGTCTGACGCTTTTCTTCCACTTTATAATTCATCCTAAATCCAGGGCCAGCTGAGTAGACTGTGACAGGATCTCGTCCCCTTGACTACAGCCTATACTTTTCCCACAGAATCCATTTTTAAAGTCAAGAGCATGTCCTCTGCTGTGCTGGGAGCTGTCTGTGACAACCTCTCCTCTTTTTTCTTTTTTAAAGATTTATTTATTTTATGTATATGAGTACACTGTAGCTGTCTTCAGACACACCAGAAGAGGGTATCAGATCTCATTACAGATGGTTGTGAGCCACCATGTGGTTGCTGGGAATTGAACTCAGGACCTCTGGAAGAGCAGTCAGTGCTCTTAACCACTGAGCCATCTCTCCAGCCCAAGAATCTCTCTTCTTAACTGAGCAAATTTGCAGATATGATATACTGGCATAAATACTGTCATTTGTGGGCTAGGGAGATGTCTCGGCTGTTAAAGTGTTTGGACAGCAGAAGATACCCACACATGTACACCTGCCAACACACACACACACTCACACACACTCACACGTGCACACACTCACAGGCACACGGATGCACAAAGAAGGGGAAAACCACTCTGCCACACCCTTCTTGCATTGTTAGTTTTACTTATCTGTTTGTTTGTTTTTTTTTTTTTTTTGGTTTTTCCAGATAAGGTTTCTCTGTGTAGTCCTGGCTACCCTGGAACTCACTCTGTAGACCAGGCTAGCCTTGAACTCAGAGATCCACCAGCCTGACCAAGTCAGCTCAGTCAGTCAACAGGTTTTCTAGGGCAGGAGTGAGGATTAAAAGGAAAAAGACAACTAGACAACATTGTAGCATGACCCCAGCCTATTCTGAGGCTGAGATGGGTTTGTTTTTTCCTTTTTTTTCTTTTTTTCGAGACAGAGTTTCTCTGTGTAGCCCAAGCTGTCCTGGAACTTACTCTGTATACCAGGCTGGCCTCAAACTTAGAAATCTGCCTGCCTCTGCCTCCCAAGTGCTGGGATTAAAGGCGTGTGCCACCACGCCTTTAAGCTGTTTTTTCCAAGTCTGCTTTTCTACCATTTTTAACTACATGCAAGTAATAAGGTCAGTTCTAGGTTACGGGACAAGCAAGACAATAAACAAATAGTCAAGGATCAAACAAGGCAATAAACAAAGTCCCTTGATCATTGTTTCTAGGGGCTTATCAGGATGTTACCAAGATATCTGAGCCTACTTCCCTGTCCAAGCCCAAAGTCAAATTCTTGCCTGAAGCCTACTTCCAAGTCCTGGCCTGATGTCAAATTCCTGCCAAGTGGCCCCAAAAGCCCTCCACACCAGCCTCTGCCTCCTAAGTGCTGGGAGTGTGCCACCATGCCTGATACTTTGTTGTTTGTTTGTTCCTGAACGCCCTTGACTATGGGTAAATCACACCCTCCATTGTTCAGACAATGTATTGGGTTTTTTTTTCCCATGGTTTGAGATCAGGTCTCACTATATAACCCTTTACTGGCCTGGAACTCAGATCTGCCTACCTCTGCCTCCTGAGTCCCAAGAGGAGGCACTTCCTGCCCATGTCTGGTAATAATCCACTTGTCTTGAATTAGTGCCTTTTTCAGTTTACAGTCACAGTGTTATACCCAAGTTGCAGGGACCCCCAAAGACCACCAAGGAGCCAATTCCAATGCAAACACATAAGGGTCTTTATTACGAGCTCATGATCAAGGACTCTTATCACCACCATCATCACCACCACCACCACCATCATCACCACCACCACCATCATCATCACCACCATCATCATCACCATCAGCAGCAGCACCAACATCACCATCATCACCATCACATCAGGTCAGAAGTGAGAGCCTCAAGTCTAGGGGTGCCGGGTATTTACTGTGGTTACAGCAAGCTTGGGGAATTTCCATACATATTTTAAAAACTGCATTTCTGGAGTAATCTGCCAGAACCAGACATGGGAGCAAAACCACCTGACAAATAGGATGTCTGAGGTTATCTATGTGTATCTTGACCCTGCTGTTGTAGCCTGTCTGGCTATTGCCAAGGATGGTTGTCACAGGATGCTTGCTCAAGTAGACTTTGTGCACTCTCAAAACCAGCGTGGGTTGGGCTTTACAGCAGCACAGTTGAGAGGTTTAACACTCTTTGGTTACTGCAGTCACAGAAGGAAGAGGTCTAGGGCTTCCAGGAACCAGATCTGTAAACATAAATTCAAAGCAGGTGGTTTTATGTTTGTTAGTAAAAAAAAAAAAAAAAAAAAAAGGGCGTGGTGTCCCATGCCTGTGATCCCAGGACTGAGGAGGTGGAAGCAGTAAGCCTGAAAATTGCAAGGAGAAAGGCCAAATCCGTGACTGTCCAATCAAAGCGAGCTTTATTAAATACTGGACAGGTTCATACCTGGGACTCCCAGAGAATGGTGCTGAATCATTTCAGTCAGGTGCTCATCAAGGCTAAACCCACAGACTATAGTCCTTCCTGCCACCATCCAGTCAGCGGCAAGCATGCGTCCTGCCCATCACCAGATAAAGTGCATCCCGTGTAGTTTCTCGGCAACCAACCTTGTTTACTGAAGTGAAATCACCGTGACTTGATATTTTACATGACCAGCAGTCCTCACCAGGATGTTACCTTTCCTTGGGCAAGCCTTTAGTTATTGTTGTTGGTTTTTCTGGTTTTTTTTTTTTTTTTTTGGTTTGGTTTGGTTTGGTTTTTTATTGTTATTGCTGTTGTTGTTTTTCGAGACAGGGTTTCTCTGTGTACTCCTGACTGTCCTGGAACTCACTCTGTAGACCAGGCTGTCCTTCAACTCAGAAATCCACCTGGGCAAGCCTTTTATGGAGGCAGGATGATCTACAAGTTCAGGGTCGACTCTTTCAGTACTTATCAAATGCAAGGCCAGCCTGGGCAACCTGATACCCTATGTCAAAACTGGAAACAATCACACAAAAGGCTTCCATTTTTGTTAGGGTACACAGAGCTTCAGTTTGGCCTTGTGGTTTACAGCCAGCAGTCTTTCTAGCATTCAATATGAATTTGTAACTGTAACCAATAGAAAGATGGGTTTCTCTCTAATACCCCTAAGCTCCATCATATCTGCTACGTAGAGTCGAACATTCAAGGACCCTTCGGGTCTTGCTCTCATTTGTTTTGAGGTCACATCAAAGTGAATTTCCTGGTCGCCCCAAAGCACAACCCAGACATGATGAGCAAGTCCTACCCTACACAGCCCTGGAAGCCCAGAGTTTTGAGGGTTTTTTTTTTTTTTTAGAGTATAATTTTTGTTTCAGTTGGCACATAGTGACTGCATGTGTCCATGGAGTAAGTCTGATGAGTTATGCAGGGTCCTTGTTATGTGTTAAGTCCATCACTGGGAATATCTGTTACTTCCGTATGTGGGGGCCATTGGAGGTCCTCTGACCCAGGTATTTGGAGATTCAGGCTTCATTCTTGGGAGCTGGATAGTGTTGAATTTCCTCAGAGCCCGAAGGAACACCTCCTGGAACAGTGGGGCCTCCCTTGTCTCCGGGGCACTAGCTTTGTACCTTGTGTCTCCCTTAGGACGATAATGAGGTTCCCTTCACAGAAGAGGATTACCGAAGAAGGAAACATCACCCCAACTTCCTGGACCACATCAACGCCGAAAAAATAGTTCTGAAATTTGGAAAAAATGTAAGTCTGGACACATAGACCATTGTGGAGTGGGAAGGGTTCTTTGTGAGGTGGTGTACCTGGGCCACTCTCTCCTCTGCATACTCAGCCCTGATCCCTTTTCAGACTGTTTTTGCATGGCTAGGACACATTACTACAATGGTGCAATCGTGGTTTATCTCCTCGTACATTTCCAGGGGTGTGAGTTTTGGCTCAAGGGTATATTCTATCCCTAGGGAGCTCCTGCCCCAGGTTATGATCCAGCCCATTGACCTGAAAGCCCTATGTTGGGCCCCCAGCTAGACTCAGGCTCTCCTCCAGCCAGAGATCTGGGCAAATAACTCAGCAGAGATGGGAAGGAAGGTTCCTAGAATCTCTCTCAGTACTTTTCTTCAAATAGCTCTGAAAACTGCAATGTGTACCTCATACAAACAAAGAGACATTCCAGCCATAATGGGGTTTGCCTTTAATCCCAGCACTCAGAGGTGGGTGGATCTCTGTGAGTTCCAGGACAGCCTGATCTACATAATGAATTCCATAACAGCCTGGGTTACCTAGAGAGACTTTGTTTTGAAAACAAACAAACAAACAAACAAATAATAAAGAGACACACAGTCCTGAGCCTGCCTAAGCTTGTCTGACTATGACTCTGGCAGAAACTCATTGCCTGTGTAGTCCTTGTCCCCATTTCATAGCTCCGAGGGACCATAGAAGTAGGGTAGGGGACAGTCATTCAAAACAAGATCTGCCAGTTACCAAACACTGTCGAGGAGGTAACATTTTTTTTTTCTTGATTCCAATTCCATCATTCAATAAGACTTATCTTGACATGGCTGATTGTTAAGACACGTCTGTAAGCTGAATCCAATGGTACACACCTGTTACCTAATGTTCAAGGTTAGCCTGGGCTACACAGCAAGATGCTTTCTGAACAGAACTACAGCAACAAAGCCGGGGCCTGCAGGTGCTCACCTGTGCTCGAAGCTTTCTGGGGAGACCGAGGCAGGAAGACCACAAGTTCAAGGCCCGTCTGGCCTACAAGAAGGAGTTCTAGACCAGTTTGGCAACTTAGCAAGTTCAGTTTAGGATAGGGACTGATACGGTAGGGTGGGGCTGGAGAGATGGCTCAGTGGTTAAGAACACACACCCAAGTTCAGTTTGTGGTTAAGAACATGGACCTAAGTTTAGAGTGTAGCATCCACTGGAGGCCCCAGATCCAGGGTGTCTGGTGCCTCTAGCATCTTAAGGCACCTGGACGCATATGCACCCGCCTCACACAATTAAAAATAAATCCTTTAGCCAGGCAGTCATTAATCTCAGGAGGCAGAGGCAGACAGATCTCTGACTTCTAACCTGGTCTACAGAGTTCCAGGACAGCCAGGGCTACACAAAGAAACCCTGTCTCAAAAACACCAAAATACATATATAAATAAAACTTTTTTAAGAAGGGGGAAAATCTAGGTCTGGGATAGACTCAATGACAGAGGCTGCCTTGCATGGCAAGGACCCGGGTTCAGTCCCCAACACCCACCACTAAAGAAAAGCTAGCATTGCAGCAAAATCTGTCATTTGGCATGTATGATAATTTTATCTTTTACTAAAATAGATTTTTCCAGTGGCCCATAATGAGTAAATAATAACTGAGAAGCAAATCAGGGCTCGCTGAGCTGCCTGTCCTGAAAGGTGGTGAACATCTCTCCTGTGGTGCTCCATGTTGACTCTCAGTCTCAAATGTGTCCTCTTTAGAACTCTGTGAGGCAGGCGGGTGCTGCTGCCATCACCCCAGCCCAAACCCAAGGTACCATTGAATAAAAAGAAAGAAAGAAAGAAAGGAAGAAAGAAAGGAAGGAAGGAAGGAAGGAAGAAAGAAAGAAAGAAAGAAAGAAAGAAAGAAAGAAAGAAAGAAAG
>JADRCG010010093.1:390042-406405 GCA_019844195.1 Rhabdomys dilectus
AAGAAAGAAAGAAAGAAAGAAAGAAAGAAAGAAAGAAAGAAAGAAAGAAAGAAAGAAAGAAAGAAAGGAAGGAAGAAAGAAAAGAAAAAGAAAAGTCAGTTGATCAAGTGATGGCAGCTCCGAAGCTCCACCTTGTGGTTTCATAAGATATGACAACAAAGATTTCAAACTTCAGCTCTGTCCCTGAAGAACCTGTGGTCTTGAATACACAGCGAGCATGACATAGTTACAGAAACAACAGATTGTGGGGGTGTTGGAGCATGCCTGCAATTCCAGCACCTAGGGAGGTGAGGCAGGAGGACGGTGCATTCAAGGCTAGTCTGAGCTACACAGTGAGACCCCTGACTCAAAAAACAAACAAGCCCAGGGTTGTGCACACATTTAATCCCAGCACTTAGGAGGCAGAGGCAAGTGGATTTGAGTTTGAGACCAGCCTGGTCTTCAGAGCCAATTCCAGGACAGTCAGGACTACATAGTGGGAGTCAGTCTCAAAACAACAACAACAACAACACCCCACCAGAAGGGGAGAGAATTAGACATTGTAGGTCAACTTTGGGGCAAGCGGGATGCTGGGGAGTGGGCCAAGGCCTTACACGTGCTCAACCAATGAGACCTATCCCAGACTGCAAAATAAAAGGAGCATATGGGCTTATCTAAATGTCTTCCAGCTCCATATTCTGCTATTTTGTTATAATTAACACCCTGCCCATCTCTCAGATGTCTCACTCTCTAAATGAAAATGTATCATCACGCAGAAACTAAGTGTCTGCCAGTCCAGTGAGGGGCCACAGTGTCTCCTTCACACCTTTCTTTAAATAGATATTTTTTTTCTTTTTTTCTTTTTTCCGAGACAGGGTTTCTCTGTATAGCCTTGGCTGTCCTGGAACTTACTCTGTAGACCAGGCTAGCCTCGAACTCAGAAATCCGCCTGCCTCTGCCTCCCAAGTGCTGGGATTAAAGGCGTGCGCCACCACCGCCCGGCAGATATTTATTTTTAAAACAATGCCTTTATTATAGAAATACACTAACTCATTCTTAACTCTAAATGATAAAAAATTCACTGGAAAATTCCTCTTTTTAATGTTTAGTTTATGTCCACGAGTGTTTTGCCTGCCTGTCTGTATATGTACTGTGTGTGTGTGTGTGTGTGTGTGTGTGTGTGTGTGTGTGTGTGTGTATGTGTGTGTAGTGAGTTCCCAAGTGTGTGGAGGTACAGGTGGTTGAGAGCTGTCAGGCAGGTTCTGGGCAAGAGCAACAAATGCTCTTACAACTGAGCCATCTCTCCAGCCCCATAAAATCAATTTTTTGTTTTCCTATTTGAAACTGTGTCTCACTAGGTAGCCATGACTATCCTGGAACTCAATATGTACTCCAGGCTGGCCTTGAACTGAGAGCTCTGCCTGCCTGTGCTACTGATTCCTAAGATTAAAGGTGTTTGCCAGTGTGCTTGGCCCCAAATCTATTTTTCAAAGACAGAATTTTGCTATGTAGACCAATCTGTCTTGAATTTGCCTTAACCTTTTAAATTCTTAGATTACATGTACGTGCCACCAGGCCAGACCTTAAAAAAAAAATATCCTATTTTCTGTTTAATCAGTTGTCTTAGTCAGGGTTTCTATTCCTGCACAAACATCATGACCAAGAAGCAAGTTGGGGAGGAAAGGGTTTATTCAGTTTACACTTCCACACTGCTGTTCATCACCAAAGGAAGTCAGGACTGAAACTCAAGCAGGTCAGGAAGCAGGAGCTGATGCAGAGGCCATGGAGGGATGTTACTTACTAGTTTGCTTCCCCTGGCTTGCTCAGCTTGCTTTCTTATAGAACCCAGGACCACCAGCCCAGGGATGGCACCACCCACAATGGGCCATCTCTCCCCCCTTGATCACTAATTGAGAAATGCCTTACAGCTGGATCTCATGGAGGCATTTCCTCAATGGAGGCTCCTTTCTCTGTGATAACTCCAGCTTGTGTCAAGCTGACACACAAACCCAGCCGGTACATCAGTGTTCTACTGCTGTGAACAGACACCATGACCACAGCAACCCTTACAAAACAAAACATTTAACTGGGGCTGGCTTACAGTTTCAGAGGTTTAGTCCATTATTATCACTGGGGGAAGCATGGCAGCATCCAGGCAGGCATGGCGCTGGGGAAGGAGCTGAGAGGTCTATATCCAGATCCCCAGGCAGCGGGAAGGAGCAAAACATGGGTCCTGGCATGAGCTTTTGAAACCTCAAAGCCCATTTCTAGTGACACACTTTCTCCAAACAAGGTCACATGTCCCAGTCCTTTCAAATGGTGCCACTCCTAATGAGCCTGTGGGAACAATCCTTTTTCATTCAAAGTACCACCCTCCTCTTCCCCTCTTCCTCCTCTTCTTCCTCTTCCTCCTCTTCTTCCTCCTCTCGTCTCCCTTTTCCTCTCTCTCTTCCTTCCTTCTCCCTAGTGATCAGTCTCAAACCTAGAACCTCAAATGTACTACCCAAGTGCTTTGTTCCTTACCCAGCCTCTTTGCTTGTTTGCTTGTTTGTAATCCCTTATGAGACAGGGTTTACTGTGTAGCCCTGGCTGTCCAGGAGGTCCCTTTGTGGACCAGGCTGGCCTCAAGCTCAGAGATCCACCTGCCACTGCCTCCCAAATGCTATGATTAAAGGCTAGCATTACCACACCACTGCACAGCTAGTCGTGGCTGAATACATTTTTTTTTTTTTTTTTGGTTTTTCGAGACAGGGTTTCTCTGTGTAGTCCTGGCTGTCCTGGAACTCACTCTGTAGACCAGGCTGGCCTCGAATTCAGAGATCCGCCTGCCTCTGCCTCCCAAGTGCTGGGATTAAAGGCATGTGCCACCACCGCCCGGCACATATTTTTTTAAAGCTTGGTAATTTTTCAGTCTAATTCGTCCAAATCCATTTGAGAATTAGACCCAAGAAATATGTCCTAGGTTGGTTTTGTTGTCAACTTGACACAGGTAAAGAGAAGCTCTCTGAAAGAACTGTCTCCATGGGATTAGCCTGAGGACATGCCTAATGCGGGCAGAGGACGGGTTCTACCATGGGTAGTGATATTCCTAGGCAGATGTGTCTGGGCCATATAAGTGCAGTGGGAGCCTAAGAACAAGCCAATCAGCAGCCCTCCTCCATGGCTGTTCCTGCTTCATTTTTTCCTTAGCTTCCCCCCACTGGGACAGGAAAGTGTAAATCAGTTAACCCTTTCCTCCCCTAAGCTCACCCCTTATGTGTATTGGTTAAGAAGCAGACAAACACAGAAACAGCTTCACGACAGCCCAATAAAATAATTTCTGATGTCCTTAGAATTGTCCTGTTGTCTGTGTTTCACAAGTCTGAACTCATGAAGGATGCCTGAGCCTGTGTGGCAATCCCCTGCCCCAGCCTCCCAAGTAAATTCTGGGATTGCAATCATAAGCCACCACATCCAGCCAACGTCAACACTTCAACAACTACTAACTACTATTTCCTCCTCCTCCTCTTTTTCTTTCTCCTCCTCTTCTTCTTCCTCCTCTCCTCCTCCTCTTCTTCCTCCTCTTCCTCTGCCTCCTCCTCTTCCTCTACCTCCTCCTTTTCCTCCTCTTCCTCATCCTCTTCCTCCTCTTCCTCCTCTTCTTCCTCTTCTTCCTCCTCTTCTTCCTCCTTCTCCTTTTCCTCCTCCTCTTCTTCTCTCTTCTTCCCCTTCCCTCCTTCCCTCTCTCCCTCCCTCAAGTGTGTGCACATAAGCACACACACACACACACACAACACACACACACACACACACACACACACACACACACACACACACACACTCAAGAATCTCTCTCAAGTGAGAATAAATCCCCACTGTGGTTAAGCAGACTTCAGCAGTTCTGCTCTAGGCTGGGCAGGCTGGGCACACAGGCAGTCTGTGAATGAAAGCTTCAGTGGGGTCAGGAGACCAGGTCTGATGCCTGAGCCCTCGTGCCCAGCATGCTTGCAGACCTGAGGTCCATCTCAAGCTCTGGAAAGCAGTGTTAGGGAGTGGGAAAAAACCTAGACGTCACTACATCTTTTGTATTCGAACCTCGTGTCAGCAATCCAGAAATAAAAATAAAAACAAAACAAACAACAACAACAACAACAACAAAAAATGGTGCCAACCACATTCATTGCACAAAACTCTCTGTTTTTTCAGTGTCTTGCTGACACACCCAGGCTGGCCTGTCCACTTCATGGGCCCAAGTAATCCTCCAAGCTTAGCCTCCAGAGCAGCTTCATCAGGCACATACCACTGAGCAGCCCAGCCTGGTCACTACTGAGTGTCATCAAGGCCACAGTGACTTCTTCTCTGGGAAAGTAAAGCATATGTCAATCAAAACTCTCGTATTGAGACCTGGTACAGGGTCTGGGGCCATGGCCTAGTTGGTAGAGTACTTGCCCAACATGCACAAAGCCTTTGGTTTGATCCTCAGAGCCACATAAACTAGGGTTGGTGGCACAAGCTGTAACCTCAGCACTCAGCAAGTAGAGGTCATCCTCAGCTACATAATGAGTGCAAGGCTAGCCTGGACTACATGAAACACTATCTCAAACCAAACCAAACAAAACCCTTACCAGGTCCTGAGCCTCACAGTCACTGTGAGCACCGTGACAGGTGACTGAAGATCCTTCTAGAAGGACCTGTTCTCATAGCTTCCCTTCCCCTCGGGGCCAACATGGAGTTCACGGGTGTTTTGACAAGGAACAGCTCTAACTTAATTTAGTTATTTGTTCCCATTAAATTTCAGTAGTGGCTGGAACCATTTCTGAATTGCGTGCAGTTTTTTCTTCCACAATAAGGGACCCTGTCTCAGCCCTAAGCAGTCCCTGAGGAGCCCAGAAGAGATGGCAGAGCCTGCAACAGTGTCCGTTTAACCTACTGAGTCTGTGTCAATATGACTAATGCTATACCAACTCTCTCTCTTTCTCTCTCTCTCTCTCTCTCTCTCTCTCTCTCTCTCTCTCTCTGCATTTTATCCATTTTAGGCCAAAAAGTTTGCAACTTATGTAGTCGCCTCAGGACTTCAGTATGGAGCGGAAGGAGGCATCTTACACACCTTTTTTAAGGTCGGACTTTTCCAAGGCTAAGTGAACTCTTTTTTCTTAATTATTAATTTAATTTCACTTTCAAGTTAAGTTAGAAAGTAGCAGCTTCCTCACCCCATATCCTTGCCTTCATCCTCACTCAGGACCTGGGACTATAAGGATTCTTTGTTGGCATTTATTGGACTTATTATTATTATGTACTTTATGTATTATGTATTTATTGGACTTTATATATATATATAGTGTGTGTGTGTGTGTGTGCTGGGGCCTGCACATGCCTCAGCTCTAGTACAGGGCTCAGAGGACAGCTTTGTAGAGTCCCTGTGTGGAAAGTGTCTGCCTGCTGAGTCATCCTGTAAGCCCACTGTGTGCATTCTCAAAGAGTGTTTTACAGCCGGGGGGTGGTGCCATGTACCTACTGTGATATGGCAAAGGCAGGATTGAGACTTTGAGGTCAGCCTAGAAGATAATGTAAAACCCCGTCTCAGGGAAAGAGAAAGGAAAGAAAGATACAGGAGAGGAAAGGGGAGGGAAGGGGAGGAGAAGGGAGGAGAGACTTGGGTTCAACCCTCAGTATGGGGTGGAAGGAAAGAACTAATTCCCATGACCGTCCTCTGACTTGCACACTTGTGCAAACTCCCACTCCCTCACGGAGTAAGAGTTTTAAATTTAAGGAGAAAGTTCATAAACAGATCTGGCTGCCTTTTCACAAATATGCTTTAATAAAAGGTGAAAATGTAAAAAAAAAAAAAAAAAAAAAAAAAAAAGAAAAGAAAAGAAAAAAAAGAAAAGAAAAGAAAAGAAAAGAAAAGAAAAGAAAAGAAAAGAAAAAAAGAGGAGGAGATCAAGACTGGATCTCTGGTAAGATCTGGAGACCATCAGCTTAGGAAGCAGTTAGGGAATGGAGTCGGTCAACACAAGGACTGGGCATGAGAAAGGCATCTACGCTGTGGGCCCCACTATGTCACCCGGAGAGTCCACACAGAGAAGGGAGGAGGATGGAGACTGAGGTCTTCAGACCTCACAAGATTCGGAGGATACAGAGAAGTGGGAGGGAGACCCAGGAGGAACAAAGAGAAATGACAGTGGAAAAAGAGTCTACCTTCTGAAAAAAAAAAGTTTCCTGTAGGGACTGGTGAGATAGCTCAGTGGTTAAGAGCACTGACTGCTCTTCCAGAGGTCCTGAGTTCAATTCCCAGCAACTACATGATGGCTCACAACCATCTGTAATGGGATCCGATGCCCTCTTCTGGTGTGTCTGAAGACAGCTACAGTGTACAGTGTACTTACATACAATAAATCTCTAAAAAAAAATTTCCTGTAGGGTCAAATCCTGCAAATCATTAAGATAAGATTTAATAGTTGACAACTAAGTTTTTATGGGGCTGACTGGATGAAAGTCTGAGAGAAAGGGATCCAAGAGGGACAGCCAGAGGCCAGGGACAGTGGCGCTTCTGGAGCCCTCTGACTGACCCGATGTGGGTTGTGGCGGAGAAGCTCAAGCTAGGCGAACACTCCTGCCTGTCTCTTTCAGATGGCCTGGCTGGGCGATATCCCTGCACTACCCGTGTTTGGAGATGGGACCAATTGCATTCCAGCCATTCATGTGGTTGATCTGGCAGGGTAAGAGACTCCAGGAAGTGGGACTGTCCTGGGTGATTAATACTCGTAGCTCATCCTCAGGTCACAAAGCCCAGACTCTCACACACACATCAATGTTGTGTATTATTCATTCTTCACAGCTGCCTGCAGAAGGCACTTAGCGGATGAAGCAGTGTCCACTCCCGGTTTGCACACTTCCGATCATGGGTGTGGCTTCATCTCCTAGAGCCCCTGTCAGCCGAGAAACAGCTCTGGGAAAGAAAGGGCTTGGAGTACCCATGCGGGCCAACCCATTTCTTTTCCCTTTTGTCTCAGATAAAATGGATTGCGTTGAAGGGGCTGGAGGGGGTGGAGGGAGAGAAACAAAGTTGCAGAAGCCAATCAGTGAACTGTAAGCCTGAAGCCTCCCCTCCACCCTCTTTGAGACAGGGTCTCACTCTCCTTAGCCTCCAGCCTCAGCTTCCCCAGTGGCAGAATTCAAATGTCATACAAGACCTATAAGTAAGAAATAGTTTATCCTAAGGCTATCATCGAACTCAGATTCCAGCTCCCCTGAGGGAAGGGTTGGGTGAGGGAGGAGATCACGAGGACTCTCACAGCCTCATAAGTAAGGAATCAACAAAACAAAACAAAACAAAGCAACTCATTCAATAGACACAGTTTCCACATTAAACAGGTGACAGTTATCACAAAATCATTTCTAGAGTGAGCAGGGGTTAGAGTTGCCTTTGTTTTAGGGTCAGAAAAGGTTAGAGACCAGTCAAGCTTAACTCACTCCATTCTAGGATATAGAGGTTAAAAGTGAAGGGTTGTCTTTCTCTAAATGCCTGAAGAATTTTTGGCTCTCAATGTGAAACATTCCAACTCTCAATCAGCCCCACAAGGAGCTCTCTGCCCTGGGCGGGGAACAAGTCCTCAGAGCTGGCTTCTTCTAAGCACTTGAGTCTCACACTTGGCCTGAATTTCCCATACTCCCTAAACCTCCCAACCCAGTCCAGGGAGATGCTGACGCAAGCAACAGGGTGGGTAGCTGGGTCACTGTTCTTGAAATACCAGCCTTGTTTTCCAACAGTACACGGTAAGGTCTCTTATCATAAGATGGGGACAGTCACAGCAGCTGTCTGACACTGGTGTTGTCCTCATCGTTGGTCACTGATGCAAGTCACCTCTGCGTGACTTCCTTAGGTCAGTTGACAAATCTAGAGTCTGTATCTCACTTTGCAAATCACTGACTCCAAGCACAATAGTGAGACTCACGTGAGCCATGCGGCAGAGGACAAGCCTTCCTGATATGAGGCCAGGGTCAGGTCCTCTTCCTGGAGTTGGGAATTGTGGGAATTGTGTATACTTAGAAACCAGGATACATCTGGGTTCATGATCCTGTTAATGATAGTTACCGAGGAGGCTGAGGCAGGAGGATCAAAAAGTTCAGGGCCTGTCTAAGCAGGTGTAAAGCTAGCCAGGGAAATTGAGTGAGATCCTGTCTCAAAATAAATAGAAAAAAGAACCAAGGCTATGGCGGCCAGCGGTAGCATTGCCTGCCTAGCAAGCAAGGCCTTGACCTCAAGGGACAGCTAATAATAATAATAATGATAATAATAATAACAATAATAATAATAATAGCAACAATAACAAGATAAAAACTGAAACAACGAAATAGAAAAGTATGTCACAAAGAAAACAGGCTTGAGACCCAAATGTATCTGTGTTCAGACCTGGCTGTCTTTGCCCGGGGTTCTTCAGTTTGGGACATGTCACCTAGCTTTTTCATTCCCACTTTGTCTGTAGACAGCAGACATAGCCCCACCCGTGATCTTGGTGGACCTTAAGTGAGACCCCCTTATCAAAGTACCAAGCACCTCCCTGGGGGGGGGCAGGGCAAAGGTCTGTTTATCTTACTGTTTTCCTGTCTGATTATTGTGCCCCCTTGTTCTACAGAGTGATCCAGAATGTCATAGACCATGTGCCTAAGCTTCACTACCTGGTGGCTGTGGACGAGTCTGTCCACACCCTGGAAGACCTGGTCAAGGTACAGTGGCCTGTGTCCTCATACCCCGAGGGGCTAACTTGAGTAGCTGTACCCCCTGGATGCTAGTTACTGACTTCCTGTGCTAGCAGGGCTTGGGGACACATAAAATGTCCTTAAGCCTCAAGCTGGTTGTCTGTAACTGCAGACTAAAAGTTGGGAAGTTACCCCCCCCTCCCAAAGACCTTTGTCTAATATGTGCCCGTAAGAAATCAAGAAAGGCCACCATTGGGTCTGTGACACTGCAGGACAGATAGAAAGGGTCATTCAACCTGCGGGCACTTCTAGGCTCTCTAGACAGGGGTCAGCCATGGAGTCAGCTCAGTCAACGAGTAATCCAGGGCAGGAGCAAGGATTAAAAAGAAAATTAGACAACATTGTAGCATGACCCCAGCCAGTTCTGAGGCTAAGGTGGGTTTATTTTTTTTTCCCAATCTGCTTTTATACTATTTTAATTACATGAAAGTATTAAGGTCAGTTCTAGGTTGAGGAACAAGCAAGGCAATAAATGAATTCCCTTGATCACTGTATCAAAGGGCTTATCAGGATGACCAAGATATCTGAGCCTACTTCCCGGTCCTAGCCCAAAGTCAAATTCTTGCCTGAAGCCTACTTCTTTGTTCTAGCCCCAAACCAGATTCTTGCCTGAGCTTACTTCCTTGTCCTGGCCTAATGTCAAATCCTTGCCAAGCGGCTCCTAAAGCTCTCCGCAGGTCAGGCAGCCTCAGATAGTGCCACCTGCTCACAGCTCACCTGCCCCAGCTGCTGTGGCCTCCCCTGGCCCATGCTTGACTCCTGGGTATTCACCTTTAAGACGAAGTTCCAGGATCTGCCTCCTTAGCCTTCCTGCCTCCCTCTCACGCTCCTCAGGGGTCTGCAGTCACTCTTTAACACTTAATTACATTCATTCAGTGTGCACTATGCACACAGTGCCGCCATCGCCGCTGCATACCTCACATGGGAGAAAGAGACAGGGAACTCTCTCAGGATCCATTTCTGAGGGCACTGCCCTCCTCAGGGATTTCACCATCAAGACCTAGCAGCCCCCTCCATCAGACACCTTTACCTCATGGGTTAAAATCTCAGTGTGTGAGTAGGGAAGAGGCGGGGGACACAAATATTCAGAGTGCCTAAAGATAAGATTGCTGGCAAATTTTAATAAAAATAAAATTTAATAAAAAATTGTTGATAGAACTAATCAGCTTTATCCTTAATTGGTGAGATCGGGCAATGAGAGCCCCCCACTGAGCTATACTCGAAGAGTGGGATTTGAAGATGGTCACCTCCCCTCTCCCCAACACACACATCCATTCACCTACCCCCACACAAAAACAATAAAAAAAAAAACCCACTGTCTGGGTAGTGTCAGGTCTTTCATGGTTTCCTTTTTGCCATCTAAGGGTTAAAACAAATGGAATTTCCAGTTCTCAGGAGAGAGAAAAAAAGGTCTGCTGTGGCATCTGTCCCTTGGTGTATGTAGGAAGCATCCTTCAGTTTTATTTGCTTATATGACCCTTAGCCTGAGGGACTCCATTTTGTTTTGTTCTGGACTGTTGGGGCTCAAGGCAGGAGTTCAGTCTAAAACACTGGGCTCTCTTCTCCACACATGTCTAACAGACAGTTGCACGGACTCTGTTTGTCCAGCCCCACACATCCCACAGGGCAGTGATCTGTGCACATGACTGTCTCCTTCCTGGACCTCGGTGGTCCTTGAGGGCAGAGACCAAGCCTTGCTCATCTCTGCTTCTGGGTGTTTTCAGAACACGTGAGGGTATGATCTGTGTACTGTTTTGAAAATGTCTCATAGCATGTGTGCCTGGTCACGTTCACATTCACTTGAGTCTTATGTCAAACCTTGTAAGCAAACCAAATAATACTTCTGTTTCTCCCTAACAGTGCATCAGCAAAAATACCGGCCCTGGAAAAATCCAGAAAGTACCCAAAGAAAATGCTTTCCTGACAAAAGACTTGACAGTCAGTATAAGGAAAAACATTCCTTTCAAGAGCTGTTTCCCTATTTCCTTAAATAATACTGAAGGGGCAGAATGGGAGGAGGCGGGGTGTGGGTTAGAGAATTTTTTCCTCAATACTTATTTGGAGGAATAACCATGAGATTGCATTATTTTTAAGAAGTAGATGCTAGCTGGTGTAGCAGTGAATGTTTGTAACCCCCACACCCGAGGTAGAGGTGGAAGGATCAGGATTTCAAAGGCATATCATTAGCTAGCCTGGGCTATGTGAGACCTTGTCTCACAAACAAACAAACCAACAAACAAACAAAATAAAGACAAAATATATACACTGAATAGTAAAATATTTTAAAGGGCTAGGGCCAGGCTTGATGGGCATATAGCTACTAGGGAGGAAGAGGCAGGAGAATCTAACTCCACGGCCAGCCTGGGCTACAGAATGAGATCAAGGCTAGCCTGGGCAACTAAGTGAAACCTTCTATCAAAATAAAAAAGGCTGGAGAGTGAACTCAGTGGAGTGCTTGCCATGTGCAAGGCATTGGCCAGTATCCAGCACCACACAACAGAAGGAAAGTCTCAGAAGGCTAAGGGTGGAGCCCTTGCTCATATTCAAGGCTCTGGATTCCCTTGCCAGCATTGGTAGCGGGGCGGTGGCAAGGGTAGACATGATAGCTTATACCTGTGATCCTAGCACCTGGGGATGGGAGCCAGAATGTTAAAAGTCTAACCTGAGCTACATTGAGTCCCGTCTTAGAGCAGAAAAGAGAAATGAATGTGTGGAGAGGGAGAAGGGGAGGACTGGAAAAAGAGTCTTAGTTTGGAGTCCAGTGTCTTCTTAACTCTCACCAAAAGATGAACGAGGCCACTAGCTCCAGAGAACAGATTTGAAGAGCCTTTGACAATATCTCAGGGCTGGGGCTGTAGCCCAACTGGTAAAGAGTGTAGGTGAAGCCCTGGCTCCCGCCTCCAGCCTCCAGGATGGTGCTGATGCAGGGATAAACAGCAGGTGCTCCGTAGACACTTACTGTAGACACCGACTTCCCCGCTCAGTGTACAAACACTGGCTTCCCCTAACAGCTGTAGCGACCTTGGTGTTCGATGACTGTCAGATGCTAACAAGACACTCTCCCCTTGCCCTCAGCAAGAGTATCTCGACCACTTGCTGGTGAACCTGAGGATGGAGGCCCTGTTTGTGAAGGAGAACTTCAACATCCGCTGGGTCGCCCAGACAGGATTCGTGGAGAACATCAACAGCATCCTCAAAGAATACAAGCAGAGCCGGGGATTACTGGTAACCGCCACCCCTTACTGCTCCTCGCTCCCGATGTAGAGAAGAGTCCTCGGAACTCACTGCTGGTGCCTGTGTACCAGCAGGAGGGTTTCCATGTTAAAGCGTCTGAGCACGTGGTTCACGTCTGACATGTTTCTCGGGTCTCGTAACCGGCACGCGTAATACATTAAAACTTGTAAGCCAAATGCAGGGATCCGCCTGCCTCTGCTTCCTGAGTGCTGGGATTCAAGACATGTACCGCCACTCCCAGCATCAGAGTAGTGGCTCTAACAAAGTGATCAAAAGGGAGAAGCAAGTTGTTCATGAGTTCAAGGCCAGCCTGGGCTACATAGTGAGCACTTGTCCAAAACAAATAGATGATAAATAGAACCTTTTTAAAAAATAAATTAACTTTAAACTACTGAAGACCAAATTCAGTCCAAAGACATCTAAGAGACAATGTAGGATGCTGTGCTCTGAACCATAAATTCTTGTGTCTTCTTAAGAATGGTCCGACAAATGAAACTGGTGGTATGTAAAGGCCAGGGTAGTACTTCTAGGCGTTCCTAGACATGTTCTCTCTCTCTCTCTCTCTCTCTCTCTCTCTCTCTCTCTCTCTCTCTCTCTTTGCCTTTCTCTCTCTGCCTTTCTCTCTGTCTCTGTCTCTCTCTGTCTTTCTCTGTCTCTCTCTGCCTTTCTCTCTGTCTCTCTCTGTCTCTCTGTCTATGTCTCTCTGTCTGTCTCTCTCTGTCTGTCTGTCTCTGTCTCTGTCTGTCTGTCTCTCTCTCTCTTTCTCTCTCTCTCATTCTTTGTTGTTTGTTTGATTTTTTTTTTTAGGCAGAGTCTTACATAACACACCCTGGCTTATTTCTCTCTCCAGTTTGTTGAGCCTGTCCTTAACCTTGTGATCCCCCTGCCTCCACCTCCCAAGTTCTGGGATTACTAGCTTGTACCACCACACCCAGCATCCTGAGCGTGGCTTGTTGAGTTCTGTATTCTCCACTGGCCCAGGTCAGTGCAGGTCAGAGCACTGATGCTATTAAATTCTCATGGAATGAGTGACTCTGAGCTACCTCAATAGGGGGCGGGCATCTTCAGGACGATGGGGTAGCAATCATAGTGGTGGGGTGTCTTAGTTTGTGTTTCTATTGTTGTGAAGAGACGCCATGACCATCACAACTCTTACAAAGGCGAACATTTAATTGGGGCTGGCTTACAGTTTTAGAGGTTTAGTTCATTATTGTCATAATAGGAAACTTGGTTAGCAGACATGGTGCTAAAGGAGCTGAGAGTTCTACATCTGGATTTGAAGGCAGAAGAAGACTGTAACACACTGGCCAGACTGGAGCTTATACAATTGCAAAGCCTGCCCCCCAGTGACACACTTCCTCCAATAAGGCCACACCTCCTAATCGTATAACTCCCTATGGCCAAACATTCACATGCAAGAGCCTATGGGGGCCGTACATGTTCACACCACCACAGATGGAATAGTCAGAGGTCTGGCTGAGTTGCTGAAGTTAGACTATTCCAGTCCCAGAGACTGGAAAAGAACACGATCCTGAAATAACACCCCTTCTAGCTCCAAAGCCCTAAGAGATATATTCTCTGTTCTCTTTCAGCCAATCAAGATCTGCATTCTTGGTCCTCCTGGTGTGGGAAAATCCAGCATCTCTGAAGAGCTGGCCAAATATTACAAACTGCATCACATCAAGATGAAGGATGTGATTTCCGAAGCCATAGCCAAACTGGTAACTCGCTCAGCTGCTTTGTTGAGGTTCTGCCTTCAGCCTATCCCAAGTCCATCCCATCTTCTCCCTGTGGCTGGAACAGTTTTAGTTCAGTTTAGTTTTGAAGCTTATTGTATTTTTCTCAGTCTAGTATCAGACTTTATTTACTATCTTTTTTTTAAAGATTTATTTATTTATTTTATGTATATGAAAACACTGTTGCTCTCTTCAGACACACCAGAAGAGGGCATCAGACCCCATTGCAGATGGTTGTAAGCCACCATGTGGTTGCTGGGAATTGAACTCAGAACCTCTGGAAGAGCAGTCAGTGCTCTTAACCTCTGAGCCATCTCTCCAGCCATACTATCTTTTTTTCAAAAAAATAATTTTGTTAGGAATGGTAAAGACAAGGTATGCATCTATAAGTAATTATGAAAGGTCATTTTAGGGGGTGCTGGGAATGGAACCCAGGGCTTTGTACATGCTAAGCATGTAATGTACCACATAGCTACACCCTGGTCTAAAAATCTTGAATTTTATAAAATATGTTTCCTTTAAGTAAAGTACACATTAGATGCTGGAGATATAGTTCATCGGTTAATAGCACTCGCTTATAACCACTCATACTGAGACCCTCCCTCAAGGGAAAAAAAATAAAATAAATCTTAAAAAAACAGACACAATCTGGTGCCTTGGAGAACTGGGAACTCCTAGGTGGTTGTGGAGTGAGTGCAGAATACAGGACTGTTCTCCCAAAAGTAGAGTTAAAGAAAGCCTTCAGGCCCTTATCCATCTTGGGAGATGCACACGTCCCGCAGATTTCCCAGGCTCCCGAGCCAGATGACTAGTGGCACCCTCAGCGCCAGGGGTAGTCAGCCTGATTACCCTCGTGGCATGCAGGAGGCGATTGTCGCACCCAAGGAGTCAACAGAAGGAGAAGAGGAAGGTGAAGAAGAGGAGGAGGAAGAGAACATGGAGGACGCCCAGGAGCTCCTTGATGGCATCAAGGAAAGCATGGAGCAGAACGCAGGTGACGCCCATATAAGCACAGAGGAAGAGTGAAGCATGCATGCATTCATTTCTCTCTGCTCCTGACTGTGGATGACGTGTCTAGCTTTTTAGTTCTTGCTACTTTGGTTTCCCTGCACTGATGAACCATAAACCTGTAACTGTGAGCCCAGATAACCATTTTCCCCTACATTGCTTGTGTCATGATACTTTAATCACAGCAACAGAAACTAGGACATTACGTTTGTTCATAAATCCCTCCTGTCTGTGTTTACTTGAACTGAGAACATGAACGTTGAGTGTGTTTGAACAAAACAAGACCTTTGAACCCTCTACAGGGACAAGTGGCCAGCACACCTGGGGAGCTCACTCTTTCCTCGCGTGACCCTCTCAGTTCCAAGGTCTCCAGCAGCACCAGTTTCCCACACTCCCAGGAAAGTACAGCACGGTCCTGGTCACAGCTCCCACCCCCATCTGCCCTTCAGCCAGAATGCCTCAGCTATGAATTCTCTAAGCTCACTCTGTTTACTTGTGTCAACAGAATCTGGCTGGTGGGGCTTATCTTCCAGTTTTATACTAAGAATGAACAAATCTTCACGCTCCTCTCCACTTCCTGTCTTCCCTGGGCACAGGATACTGGAGAATCTCCGCTTGGCAGCTACTTTTAAACCCTACTTTTGTAATTATGAATGTGGATTAATAGCAACATTTTAATTATTCTTAATATTGGGAAAGACAGACAGAAGGTTAAGAGAGAAGAAAACCAGGTCGTTATTTAAAAGCTGCATCCAGTTGGGCTTCACTCGTTCATTTTAAAGCAGACAAGTCCAGCTCTTATGGAAAGCACTGTAGAAATTCCTATCGTAGTGAAGCATAGATGGCAGATGGGGAAGCTGAAGTGGGATCATGAGTTCCAGGACAGCCTGGGGTTAACAGAGAGACCCTGTCTGAAACCACAAAAGGGGCTGGGGAGATGGCTCAGCTGATACAACTTCCTGCTGCCAAACCCGAAGACCTGAATTCAGATGCCTGGCACAGGTCTGTAGCCCTAACCCTGGGTGGGTGGGGGCTGGTGCACAAATAGATCCCTAGAGCTGACTGGCTAGCCTGCTACCCACATTAGAGACCTCCAGATTCAGTGAGAGTCCCTGTCTCAAAAATCTAAGATAGAAAACAGAGCGTGGTGGCGCATACCTTTATTCTGGCACTCTGTAGGCAGAGGCAAGTGAATTTCTGAGTTTGAGGCCAGTCTGGTCTACATGGTGAATTCCAGGACAGCCAGGGCTATGTAGAGAGACCCTGTCTCAAGAAAATAAAAATCAGGTGGAGGGGATGAAGCGATGGCTCTGCAGATAAAAACACCTGTCCTTGCAGAGGACCTGGATCTGATTCCCAACACCCACATGGTGACTCACAACCATCCATAAGTCTAGTTCCAGGAGGTACAAAGCCCACTTCTGACCTTCTCAGGCACCAAGCATGCACTTGGTGCAAAGCACTCACAACAAAATAATCTAAAAGATTTTTTAATTAAAAAAAATTTAAAAAGTAAGATGGAGAGCAACTGAAGAAGACACCTGACAGCATCCATGTGGACACAGCATGGACACATTGGACACATGTGTAATCACATTACACACATGCCTCCCCCCCACATCTCTCTCTCTCTCTCTCTCTCTCTCTCTCTCTCTCTCTCTCTCTCT
>JADRCG010010093.1:421148-441409 GCA_019844195.1 Rhabdomys dilectus
ACACACACACACACACACACACACACACACACACACACACACACACAACATTGTATACACAATGTACATGATGCCATCCCTGTGATGGCCTGTGGTCTGATTCTCCTTCCTCTGTTTAACTTAGGCAGGTGGCCGCACTCTGCTAGGTCATCAAGACATTAAGCGAGACATTAATGATTCTATCTCCAGAATTGGCACTCTGATTGGTCTCTCCACTTCTGGCCACGATCACTTTCTGTTTGTTTGGAGACAAGCTCTCACGGCGTGGCCCAGGCTGACATGTCACTCACCATATAGATCAGAATGGCCTCAAATTCATGGCAATCCTCCTGCCTCACCCTCCCAACTGCTTGGCATTACATTTGCAAGCCACCACATCTGGCTCCCATCAGTGAATCTTGCTGGATTTACAAGGTCAACCCTCATGGTGTCCGGTCATTGTTCACACTTCTTCTGGAGGACACTTCCAGAACGCTCAGCCAGCATAGCCATCTGTTGACATTCCTGTTGGGCTTCCCAGCCCCACTGGATAAAAGTCAGTACTACTTCCTGTAGTGCACAAGGTCCAGCCTGACCTGGTGCCTCTAACAGACTCATCTCAAAGAATGTAGTCTTCCTTCATCTTCCTTATTTGCCTTATGTCTTTACTGACAAGAGACTCCTGCCCAGCCCGCCCAGTCAGTCAACAGGTTCTCCAACATGGGAGTGAGGATTAAAGGGAAAAAAGATGATTAAACAACGTTGTAGCATGATCCCAGCCTATTCTGAGGCTGAAGGCAGATTTATTTTTTCCCAATTTGCTTTTATACCATTTTAATTACATGCAAGTATTTAGGTCAGTTCTAGGTTGGAGGAACTAGCAGCACAATAAATGCAAATAGTCAAGGAACAAGCAAGGCAATAAGCATTGTCCCATGATCACTCCTGTGATCACTGTTTCTAAGGGCTTGTCAGGATGACCAAAATATCTGAGCCTACTTCCCTGTGTCCTAGCCCACAGTCATATTCATGCTTGAGGCCTACTTTGTTCTAGCCTAAGATTTAGATTCCTGACTGAAATTACTTCCCTGTTTTAGCCTAAAATTAGATTCCTGCCTGAACTGACTTACTTGTCATGGCCTTGATGTCAGATTCCTGCCTGAAGCCCATTTCCTTGTCCTTGGCCAGTGTCAGGTTCCTGCCAAGCTGCCCCAAAGGCTCTCCACATCTCCCTAGTCACCACATTAAAATACCCACTCTGGCCTCTCTCCAGAGTACCTTTATGCTTCTTCTTCTTTCTTCCTTACCTTTCTGGTATCTGACGTACCATAGCTTTTACGTACTTACCTCTCCCCGCCTTTTCCTGGCACAGACAAGTTAAGCTGTGTGAACATTGGTACCCTGTCTTTGTTCTTTGCTGTATTCTTACAGCCTTGAACAGGCCTGACATATGCCAGGCACTCAGTAAGTACTGAGGAAGGAACTGGGAGGTCGAGGGAGGCAAGCTCTTATGCACACACCTTTGGTGACTAGGATACTCGTGTGTCATCACAGAGACTGGTGACATGGACAGGAATTGCATCTTTTTTTATTTTTCTGTGTCTGGTGTTTTGCCTGCATATGTGTGCATGAAGTGCCCTCAGAGGCCAGAAGAGGGCGTTGGATTCCCCCAGAACTGGAGTTACACATGGTTGTGAGCTGCTATGTGGGTACTGGGAATCGAACCCAGGTCCTGTAGAAGAGCAGCCAGTGCTCTTAACCATGGAGCCCTCTCTGCAGTGGCAGGAATTGCATCTTTAGGTCATGCTTTATTCAAAGAACTGGAAGATCTGAGAAGACAGCAGGCTAACGCCTCCAAAAGGGGGTTGGGAGATGGTCAGAAGGGGAAAATATATACCACATAAAGCTGGTACCCCGAGACCGGAGTTCACTCTGAGAACCCAGGGTAAAGAGAGAGATGGGGTAGAGGGGGTAGGGCTACCCAACATGCCATTGTTCAACCAGCAAATGATAAAGAGCGAGAAGAACAAAAGCACTCTCGCTTCAGAGCTTGGTTGTGCCTTCTGCCCGGACAGCCAGCAACATTCCTGAGATGCATGAGGTCTGTGCCTCTCTCATCCCCATGCCTTGTTCTACAGATGTTCTGGCTCAGACTTGTTGAAACCCAGAGTCTAGTTAGTGGTTGCCTGCGTTAAACTTGTGCTCTGACAAAGCCAAATCAGGGCTGGGAGCAGGAGAAGGTTAACTCAGAACTAACAAACCAGTGATAGTGTGTATGTGGTTATGGCGGTTTGAATGTGTGTGGCCCCCACAGGCTCATATATTTGTAAGCCTAGTCCCCAGTTGATAAACTGGGGAAGATGAGGAGGTGAATCCTTGTGGAGTGGGTGTGTCCTTGCTGGAGGAAGTGTGTCGCTGGGGGTGGGCTGTGAGGTTTCTAAACTTCATGCCAGGCCCAGTGTCTTACTCTGTCCTTGCTGCCTGTGGATCAGGATGTAAAGCTCTCACTACCGCTCCAGCGCCATGCCTGTCTGCTTGCCGCAGTGATGATCATGCAGTTACCCCCCTGAAACTGTAAGCAACCCCCCCCCAATTAAATGCTTTCTTTTCTGAGAGCTGCCAGGGATTATACTGCATTGATTAAAAACTCCAGGACTTTGGGAGTAAAGTTTGTTTCAAGTCTATCTTTCCACATCACAGTCAAAGGAACTCAGGACAGGCACCTGGAGGCAGGAACTGACGCTGAGACCATGAAGGATGCTACTCACTGGCTCACTCCTATGGCTTGCTCAACCCGCTTTCTATATAGCACCCGAGACCACCTGCCTGGGGTGGCACTGCCCAACACGTGCTAGGTTCTCCCACGTCAATCATCAATCAGGAAAACTTACCACAGGCCTGTCTGGTTGGGGCATCCTCTCAATTGAGGGTCTCTACTCAAAAAAAACAAAAACAAAAACAAACAAACAAACAAAACGATTATAGTTCATGTCAAGTTGGCGTAAAACCAACCAACACAGCCAGGATCCACAATGGCGGAGACAGCGTGATGTCACATGGCAGCTGGACCCGGAAGCTGAGAGCTGAGGCCTCCTATTCCAAACTGCAAACAGGAAGCCCAGAGAGAAAACTCAGAGTGTAGTCTTTACTACTTCCAATAAGGCCACACCTCTCAAACCTCCCAAACAGCGCCATCAACGGGGGATCAAGTGTCAAACACCCAGGACTGTGGGGGGCAGCTTTTCAAACCACCACCAATGTAAACCAACCCACACATCCTTCACCAGCCACCCAGTCCCTGCATTCTCTCCAATTCTGCTTTCTCGGCTTTGCTTTGTCACATCAAGGCTGTAAACAGAGACCTGTCTGACTTTATCCATTTATCTGACAGCTTTGTCTATGCTCATTCAGAATTGAAGGGTTTTTCCCTCTCATGTCATTTTCTCTGTGGGTGTTTGCACAATGCCTTTCTCTTACTACTTTATTAGAATTCCCAATAAAGAATTGCAGGCTGTCTGGACAGAGAAATGGGCTCTTTAACAGGGCACGGTTTACCCATCTCTGGAGATTTTTCTTCAAAGCCAGAGAGACTGATACCATGCCTTTTACATTTTCTTGGCTTGTCTCTCATATAGGGTGCTTTAAAATATTAGTGATGCTAAAATACTAAATACTAAAAAGTCTGTATGGGAAGGGAAGGAATTAAGGTCACAAGAGATTCGATGAGGTTGTATATACACTCAAGGACACAGACCAGCCCACGTGGGTGGCTGTTTCCTGTTTTCCTTCTCCTTGGTTCTTGGAGTCTCCTACCACAAAAACTGTTTAGCAGAAACTGGAAATCCCTTCTATTGGTATCATGATTTTGCTGTGAGAGTTCAAACCTGGCTCTGTTCTCTATGGGTCCTCTTGGTATCTCATAGTCCCCATTTTGAAAATGAAGAGAAAGGCATTACCTACTTCTTAGAGTTTCTGTGGAGATGAAAGAGTTAGTTCATATAGCCCACATAGACAGAGGAGGAGGAAGAAAAACACCAGTGAAGACTAGCCAATCAACTGAGCAGATGGCTGGAAGCAGCAAACCCTTCTTGAAAAGGATCTTAAATTCAAACAGATTCAATTCACAAAGAAAGGATACAGGCAGATTAAGTAGCTGGATTGAACTCAAGGTCCAATTACCTACTGTCTCCAAAAAACTCACTTAGCTAGCAAGTATATCCCCAAGCAGAGAATGGAGCTGGAGGATGGGGTCAGGGGTTAAAGATGCTTGCTGGCAGGCCTGAGACCCACACAGTAAAAGGAGAAAATGACTCTCACAAGTAGCCCTCTGACCTCTACAAATATAGGATGGCGCATGCAAGCCTGAAAGCGCACACACACACACACACACACACACACACACACACACACACACCCCAAATATAATGTAAGAGATTTTAAAACCAGACAAAACTTAGTGTCACAAGGTGGAAAATCAATCTAGCATGAAAATGAAGGCTATATAACAGGTTGCCACAATAATTTTGTTGTGTTATTTTTTTTCCAAGACAGGGTCTCTAATGTAGCCCTGGCTATCCTGGAACTAGCTCTGTAGACCAGGTTAGCCTCAAACTTAGAACTCTACCTGCCTCTGCCTTTCTAGTGCTGGGATTAAAGAAGTGCCCCGTCACTGCCTAACTTGGCACAGTGATTCTTACACCTCATAAAGTAGACTTCAGCCCAAAAACTGGACAGAAGACACAAAGAGGGACACTATATACTAATAATGGGAACAATTCATCAAGATGTAACAATTGTAAACTTGTATAAAACAGACTTGGAAAGGCCTAAGAAGTCATTGTGGGACCTGATACAATAGTAGCAAGAGATTTCAATGCCCCAGTCTCACATTTAGATAAGTCTTCCAAACATAATCGCACCAAGACAACGTGACTGCTAAACTGTATCACAGATCAGCAGGATTTAACATGTATCTTCTACAGAACAGGCAGTCCATCCAAGAGATAGGGAGTGTCCTTGGCAGCAGTGAAGGTTCTCTACCATCGCCACAGAGTAGGCCTTAACCAATGCAAAGTTTTCAAGGAGTTCTTTGCATCAGATCCCAGTGGAGTTCTGGTCACAAAACATACGCCAGAGAAAACTCAAAAACTGCACACCTGAGTGGAGACTGTAGGACATACTTTTGAACGGTCACTGAAGAATTCAGGGAGGAAATGAAGAAAGGCCTGCAGGCAAATGCAAGTGAGAACGGAGCCTCCTGGGATCTTGGCAACCCAGGCTGGGAAGTCCTGGGAGGGTGGGTCGTAGTTGTCACATTTAAAACAGAGAAACACACAAGAAACACACAAGCAAAACATTATAGACATTCAGACATGGTGGCACACTGCCTTTAATGACAGCACTCAAAAGGCATATTTCCGAAAGTTCAAGCTCATCATGGTCTCATCCTGGGATACAGAGTTCCAGGCTAGCTGGAGTTGCAGAAGGCCTGCCTGGTCTACAGAGCGAGTTCCTCTCTTTTGGACAGCCACACCAGAGAAACCCTGACTCAGAAAAACACAAGACAAAAATAAACAAAACAAAAAACAACCTCCTCCTCGAAAACAAAACAAAACAAAACAAAACAAAACAAAACAAAAACCCAAACCAAAAACAAACAAAAAACAAAACAAACCACCAACAACAAAAAGGCAAGGTCACAGATAAATATCCTAAGGGGGGCACCTCAGAGGCAAGACACCCGACTCAAGGATCAGGGTGGGTATGGACGAACCAGAGCAGGAAGAGCAAGATCAACAGACAGGATTAATCAAACAAGACAGGCTCTTGAAAACAGTAAGACTGACAACCCAGCCTAGCACTGGAGGCACATGCCTTTAGTCCCGGCGCTCTGCAGGCAGAGGCAGATGGAGCTCTGTGAGTTCAAGGCCAGCCTGGTCTACAGAGCTACTTACAGGATAGCCAGGGCCTCACAGAGAAACCCTGGCTCAAACCACCAAAATAAACAAGCAAACAAATAAGTAAATAAATAAATTACAAACTCTTATCAAAAAGAAAGGGCTGGCAACCCAAATTAATAAATAATATTAAAGATAAAAAAAGGGAGCCGTGACCACTGCCTCCCATGAAATTTGGACACATATGAGGGAATCTTTCGAAAATGTATATCCTCCTAGCCTGTAAACCCAAAAATAAGTGGATAAATCTCGAAATTCATAGGACTTACCAAAATTAAATCCAAAAGTTATAAATAAGCAATCCAATGAGTAGTGGTAACTAAAAATCTCCCCAAAAAAGAGCTCAGATCCAGATGGATTCGCTACTGAATCCTACCAACTTCCTTCCCCCTCAACCCTGCCGCGCGCGCGCGCGTGTGTGTGTGTGTGTGTGTGTGTGTGTGTGTCTGCGCACGCGTGTGCATGTACATGTGACCATTCTGAGGGCCAGAGGTGTTTGTAAGGTGTCCTGCTTATCACTTGCCACTTTCTTCCCTTGAGACAGTCTCTCACTGAACCGGAAGTTAAGCTGCACCTATGACAGCAAGCCCCAGCGTTTCTCTTGTCTTTGTACTCCATCACCCCCAGCTCTGGGGTTACAGCACACATGCAGCTGTGCCTACATGTATGTCTATGCACCGTGTGTGGGACTGGTGTTCACAGAAGCCAAAAGAGGGCACTGGATCTCCTGGAACTGGGTAACCAGATGGTTGTAAGCTGCTGTGTGGGTGCTGGGAATCGTACCTGGGTCCCCTGGAAAAGTAGGCAGTGCTCTTAACCACTGAGCCATCTCTCCAGCCCCCATGCCTGACTTTTTATGTGGCATCTAGGGGCATTGACTCTATTTTTGTTTTTGCAACAAGCACCCTCACCTTCTAAGCCACCTTAGTAGCCCTCTATCAGACTTATAAGGAAGACTTGAATACATCTCAGCTTGGTCCACTAGCTAGTATGGGCAGGAACTTTACCAAACTCATTCTGCGAAGCCAATATTACGTGATACTGAAATCAGAAATCAAATAAAGATAGAATAAAAAGAAAAAGGAAAAAAAAATACAACTTCCTTGATGAGCACAGATGCAAAAATTCTCAACAAAATACTTGAAAACAGAATTCAGGGACACACTGAGAAATCCAGGTATGGTGGTGTACAAATGTAATCCCAACACCTGTGTTGGGGAGGCAGGAGAATCATTCACTTCCTCTAATAGCAAGCCTGAAGCTAGCCTAGGCTACGTGAGACCCTCCCTCAAGAGCACAACAAACAAAAATTAGAAGACAATGTGAAGAAGCTTGTGGTGGGGGGACAGGGGACTGGGGTCACTTGGCCCATGAAATGCTTGTGTAGGGAGTAAGGGTTCCTGAATGGTATTGTCAGCTGAGCAGGAAGACAGAGAAAGGCTTGGAGAAATGAGAAAGGACAAGAGCCACTCACAGGAGGCTGGCTGTCACCAGCAAGTAAAGGAAGGCTCCAGGACACGTTGCAACTGCTTTCTCCTTTCTCAGCTACAAACCTACCATTTTCTAGGAATCCCCCTCGGAAACCCCATCAGAGCGGAAAGAATGGATGTCCCCTGTGCAATCCTCATGGCCTCTGGTTTCATGTTTATAGGGTTATAATTCCATCTAAGGCACCTGTGGAGCCACCCCGTAATTTCACTCATCAAAAGAGAGGAAACAGAATCCTTCTTACCTACCTTTTGAGACATAACTCAAGAATCAGATAAATGCTGTGGATGGCAAATGCTATCACACCATTGAGTCCCCAGAGAAGCAGAAAGATGGCATCAGATCCCTAGTGACTAGAGTTACAGGCGGTTGTAAGCCACCCTGTGTGTGGGTGTGTGGGTGCTAGGAATCAAGCCAGGGTCCTCTGCATGAGCCATGTTCTTTTTTTGTTGTTGTTGTTTTGTTGGTTTTTTGTTGTTGTTGTTTTGTTTTTGACAGGTGTAGTCCTGGCTGTCCTGGAACTCACTCCGTAGACCAGGTTAGCCTCGAACTCAGAAATTCACCTGCCTCTGCCTCCCAAGTGCTAGGATTAAAGGCGTGCGCCACCACTGCCCGGCCATGAGCCATGTTCTTAACCAGAGCCATCTCTAGAGGGTTGATGTCCCAGAGACTCTTTCAGTAAATATCCATCTTTATTGTTCTGTTTGCTATAGCAAGGCTATGGAGCCAGCTTAGGTGTCCATCACCTGATGGAAAGGGAGGGTGTGGTGCATAGTCACCATAGAATCGTGTTCAGTTATAATGAAAACAAAAACTGTGGGAACTGCAAGAGCATGGAAGGATCTGGAAATGACTGTATTGAATAAAGCAACCCAGACTCACACAGATACGTCCTTCCCCGTACGTGTCTCCCAGCTTTTAACGTCTGCATGTGCATGAGGGTGATTGTGGTAAAGGTCACCAGATTAGAGTTGAACCTCAGTAGGGGAGGAAAAGTTTGTGCGGTAGTCAAAAGGAGAAAGGGCTCTGGGGGTGGGCAGGTCCGATGAGCAGCAGGAGGATGAGGGAGAAGGCTGGGAGGCTGGGGTGGGGGGGAAGAGGATGAACAGAAACTAGTGAAGCCCAATACCTTATACACGAACAACAAGAACAGAAAGCTTTTCATACGCCTTTTTAAAAGGCTTAGGAATAAAAACTAAAACACAGAGTACAAAGAAAGAGTTAGCTACCTCACGGTTGGTTTTCTGAGTGCGTTGGCTTCGGTCATTACGCTGTTGCATCCTTATGTGCAGACGTGGAGATGCCAAGGTGACATTGCTCAGCAGGGTCCAGTCTCAATGCCCCGTGGGGACGACAGGGTCAAATGCTCTCACGCTGCACCTCTTCTGACTGCACATCTCCCCATGACCGTGTTGCTCCACGTCCTTAGAATAAACGGCTCGAGGAAGTAAAGCGAGAAGAGAGGGAGCTGCTGGAGGCGCAGTCCATCCCCCTGAGGAACTACCTAATGACTTACGTGATGCCTACACTCATGCAGGGCCTCAACGAGTGCTGCAAGGTGAGACCGGAAGACCCCGTGGATTTTCTGGTAAGATTTCTTTAAAACATTTTGGTTTTTTTTTTTAATAGTTTTATATAGTGTATGGTTATTTTGCCTTCATGTATGTGTGTGCGGTGCCTACAGAAGGCAGAGGATAGGGTTGGCACCCCTGGTACTGGAGTTAAGAGACGTTTGTGAGCATGTGGGTTGGGGATGAGATTCAAACCCAGGTCCTCCACAAATGAGGAAATATGCGTCTTGTTGCTCAGGAGACAACTTCTAATACGCTCATGGCTTACAGTAAGATTTCTTCTTTCTCCTCTCTTTGAGTTTATATCTCTATCTAGTCTTTGAGAACCTGATCCCTATATTCAATTCTGATCCCACTTTCCCCTCTTCTGGGCCCCTCCCCCCGCCCCTTTCCAACTTCACGTGGTTTGTTTGCTTGTTTTAATAATCCACGGAGACTGATTAGTGCTTTCCTATGGACACGCGCAACAACCAAGGTGTGGGGGGAGGGGAGTCCCCGGAAGCTCACAGGACAGCCAGCTTGATGCACACATTAGCCAACGACAGAGGGCTTGTCTCAGGCAAGGTGTGGAAGACCTGACCCCTGAGCTCCTCTTCTGATTGCCACCACCACATGCACACTGTGATACAGAGCGCCTGCGCGCGCGCACACACACACACACACACACACACACACACACACATAAAAAAATAAATGGTCTTCTTTCTATCGTAGGCAGAGTATCTCTTCAAGAACAATCCTGAAATGCAGTAAAGACTCATCAGTGTGGGGCCACAGAGCTTCAGAGGCGAGTGCTTAAGTTAAACCTGTAATTTGAAAAATTGCTTTTAAAAATGCTTTCCCGGGGTTTTTTTTTTGGGGGGGGGTAGTGAGGGGGAACCCTAATAAAGTAGACTCATTAGAAAAGTACATTGTAATGAATAACTGCTATCTCACTGAAGAGCTATTTGAAAGGTGAACAGAGGAGCACACTTGCAGAGCTCACAGATCAATGGCTTACTATTTATTCCTATGTCAGTCATAACTGCACATAACACATTTGTAGTAACTTGAATTACAACATGAAGTGATAGGCCCCAACAGTCCCATAAATGAAGAAAATTAGAATGGCCCATGCTTGTTGCACCCCACAACACCAGAGGTGATTGGTTCCTGCAAGGGTGCTCTTGAGAATGGGGTCAGGATTCTAGGCACTAACTGAAGAGCTTGTGATGAGAAGTGCACGGGTCGAGGTAAATACTGCTGCCCCTGACGACTACAAAGTGCTCAATATGTGCCACTAATTAATTTCTCATAAAAAATTAAAAATCTGGAAAAATCTCTAGCATTTTCCAGAAGAAGAAATTGGTTTCTTTTATTGGTTAAGCAGGTTAGTTTTAATGTGTGTGTGTGTGTGTGAGTGAGTTGGGGGGGATTGCCTTAAATATTTAAATAAAGTGCCTTTGATCACAACACTCAGGAGCCAGAGGCCCTCAGATCTCTTTGAATGCAACAGCAATAGTAGGTCCCACCCAAGAAAGCAGGAACTAAGAGAGTCTTTGCTAAAACCTAGAGGTAGCTATGGCTCTTGGTTGGTTGGTTGGTTGGTTGGTTGGTAGAGTGCTTGCCTAGCAAGCACAAAACCCAGAGTTCTGTCTCCACTGATGGCATCTAAGGGTGTCGGACAGGTTCATTTTCTCCTCCAATTGTTACTGAAAAGGTGGGAAAGAAGTGAGTGGAAATTTATGGGGAGCCACCAGAGGCTATCAGGGACAGCATGGGGAGGGACTTCTGGTTCTTAGTCTCATTGATAAAAGAATTTATGAACAGGCTCAAATGGAACCTTGAAGATAAGAGAAAAAAAAAAATCTCCAGGGCAGGCATGCTGTAAATCTCCCAGCTGACAGAAGGGGAGAAAAAGCCAGGCCATTTGAGATAAGCTAGCATGGAGGTCAACCAACTGGAGACACGTGATGGGGAGGGAGCTTTAGAGAGTAAGGAAGCCCTAAGTACCGGGGACCTCAAAATGCTTCTTCCTCGAGCTATGAGAAGGAAAAGGAATATTTGAGCCTTTCCAATGACTACCCAGAATAGAATGGTGAGCGAACCCGCCATACCTCTTAAGTTAGGAAGGAATAATACATTATCTTAAGACGAACCCATCATACGAGGGATGGCTCCTTCTTCTTACTGAGTATTGTCCAGTAACCCGGACCTTCATCTGCCCAACTGCATTAACTCTTAAGCATAGAGACGCGGCCATATTCACACCCAGAAATATATTCCAATCTATCACATAAACCAGTAGTGGTGCTCCACACCTGTCATGCCAACACTCAGGAGGTGGAGGCAGGAGCTAAGGTCTAGCCAGCTTCATGGGAGCCTGTCTTATAAAACAAACAAAAACAATAAAAAAATAAAATAAAAAACCCCGCCCAAATCCCAAAGGTTACCGTCAATTTTATTAAATTATTGCCTTGGTCTAGAATCCCCCGCCCTGCACATTTGGCACCAGAAGCACACGGTCTGGGCAACACAGATGCAGAGTGTCATCGTCACGGGAGGGGATCACAGCCACCCTTCTAGGTCAGGCTCTGTACCGGGCTCTAACGCATTTAAATCCTCACAAGGATGTTTAGTAGGCAGTTCTTCCACGCAGCGGTGGGGCAACGGGTACCGAACAGCACTCGGTCCCAGGAATAGCCCGCTTGGGCTGCACCGCACGTGGAGCCCGCTTGGGCCGCGCCCCCTTCTCATCGCTGCCACGGCTGCGTCACTCTCATTCGCCAGGATGGCGTCGCCGAGCGAAAGAACTACTGCCTGTCGCTCGGAGCCTCCGCGACCAATCCCACGCACCTCCACGAAAGCAGTAGCTCACCAGAGGAAAAGCGCTGGCTCACTTCGAGAACTACATTTCCCGTCAGGCCTCGCGGCGCCGTGCAGCGAGTGCGCAGGCGTACGCTGGGTGTGCGTGGCGGCGTCAGCGGTTCTAGAACGTTGCTGTGGTAGCGCTCGGGCGCCATGTTAGGACGAAGGGGAAGGAGGAGAAGCGCTTAAAGCGGCGGGGCGCGGGTGCAGGACTGGGTTGGCCCCGGGGCTGAGGCAGGCCGCCGTCCTTCCCGCCTCGGTGGATCATGCCCAGGGCGGCAGCGGTCGCGGGGGGGAAGTGACTGGGCGGTGCCGGCGCCGGAGACGATGCCGTTGTAAGTGATTGGCGTGCTGAGTGAGGCGCACGCCGGCTGGGCCCCGGGGGTGGCGGAGGGGGAGGGGAGGCGCACGGGCGCCCTGGGCCGCGGCTTCCGGCTTCTCGGGCGCGGGTCCTCGCAAGATCCCAAAGCGGAACGGAGGCCGACGCGGACTGGCGGGCCGCGGCTCCCGGGTTCCTTCCTGTCCCGTTTTTCACCATGGCGCCGTCCAGCCCCCTAGCTCCCCACTTCCGCTTCTCTCCTCGGAGCGGGTGAGGAATCGGGGCCGGGAGCAGGCCGCGCTGGCAGGCCGGGTTGCTGCTCGGGAACGCCGGACTGCGGGCGGCGCCTTCCCTGCTTTGTTGTGACTAGGCAACCTGGCTTAGTCGCACTACCTGATCCCTCCAGCCCTCGGATCACTTATGTTGTGATTCCGAGTGTACGCTTTGAGCTAATTCACTTAGGCCTTCTGATGCCACTAGGTCTACTTTACACACTTCTGTCGTGATTCCCTTTTACTTAATCTCTCCCCTCTCCCCATTTCTCCTAAGGAAGATATTTGGAAGCCCATTGTTGGGATTCAAAAGTAGATGAGGGCTTTGTATTCCGCTCAAAACATATCTTGTAAAAGCTTAGGTTGTGGAACTGCTTTTCCTCCACAGCCAGAGAAGCAGTTAACTTTGGACATAGCCTCAATATGAAAGCTCGAGGATTGGACTTAATCATTTAAAAGTGGATTTCATGCGCTCTTCTTTTTTCATATACATTCGACGACGATGTTTGGTTCTGAGACATGTCAGCTGTATTTCTGTAGTGAGAACATTAGTTGGGCATAATTAACCACAGTATACAGATGTAAAATTCGTAAAGTTCCCGTTGACTCATTCTTCCTGGAACCAGGGTAAAGGGGCAGGAGAATAGAATCTATAAAGATGTTTGGTGTTTTTCGGTGGGACTGAGATGTGAATGAGTGGGTGTTGCCACATGATGACCTTGTATTAGCTCATCCAGACTGTTCTTTCTGATACATCTGTGCTAAAATAAAAAAAATGGAAGATTTCAGATTACAAATGTTAGCTTGTGTCAGGGAGTGAGGGTAGGAGGGAGAGTACAGGCTTCCTGCAATTTTGATTTCAGCACATTTTTGAGGGTGGAACGGTACAGCATGAGCACTGCACACGTCCAGGTCTATGCTTGAAGTTCTTCAGTCTATTCTTTAGTTGTAAAAAAATGGAGCCTAGCTGGGCAGTGGTGGCGCTCGCCTTTACTCTCTTTAAGCCTTTAACTTGGGAGGCAGAGGCAGGCGGATTTCTGAGTTCGAGGCCAGCCTGTTTTACGGAGTGAGTTCCAGGACAGTCAAGGCTACACAGAGAAACCCTGTGTGTGTGTGGGGAGCCAAGACAGATTGACATACACATGACCCCTCCTTTGTGTGTTTGATGGGATTTGAACTCTACAGCCAGTTTCTTATAAGCTGTCCTGTAAGCCAGAGTGTACTGGGACTCCTAAACAATCCAGGGAAACCAAAGACTGCCTGCTTTAGGAGGACAGGCCTTCTTCCTCATCACTTGGTTTTTGAGGGCTCTGTACTGAGCTCTGTACCTCTCCATGGCATGCCTTGTTTTCCTGTGTTCCAGTGTCACTCTCCATGGTTTTTACCTTTGATCTTTTGAGTTGAGATACCCAGAGATAGAGTTTGATTCCTAGATATTCATTGTGATTTTTGGTGTATCTTAAATTTGGACATGTAAGTTGGGGTTGAATTATAGACAGCTCAAGTGAATGGTCAGAATAGATTGAATTGTTGCAAAGCATTCTCACAGGTATATGTTTTATATATAATTACATTCTTTGGAAAATGCTGGTACTTTTTGATTGCCATAGTGGTAAAACTTAGAAAAGTTATAGAGGAAGCAAACACTTTTAAAATACTTGAAATTTCTGCATTCTCTATGAAGAGAGTTTTTCACCTAATTGCTGTTTCCTCCCATGTCTTTTTGGGTGTGTAATAGTACCTCTGACCTGCTTAGTGGATGTCAGCAGCTTTACCCCAGGAACTTCTCAACATGGCAAACACACAGATGTCTCCAGGCTTCTCCAGATGTACCTGAGAGGCGTAGTCGGTTGGTTTAAGAATCACTGTGTTTATGTAAAGTATATCATTATGGACATTTTATTCTATATGCCATATGCTAGTGGCCAGACCATTCTCTGTCCCAGAACCAGTGACTTAGCATCCATGCCACACTCTTGAGAATGTTGTTGAAGCTGTTGGAACAACTATTTAGTGAGACTTAGAAGTCAGTAGTTCTTGTGGGTGTATGAAGGGCTTTTATCAGAGAGATCGGGCCTAGAGTCAAAGGTAGAGCCCTGTTGGGAGATACAATGTGGCTGTGGCTTAGAGTGGTCTGCTGGTGCAGTGGGAAGGTACTGGGTGTTAGTTACTGAGATCCTTCCAACAGGGTTGATAGCAGATGGTGTTGCTCTTGACATTTGCACTGATGGTGTGAAGGCAGTGGTGAGGAATGCCTTAGGAATCCCATGGTGCAGGCCCGGGAAGTGCCCAAGGTAATAATGCACACTATAATCTCAGCAGAAGTGGAGGAGAGGGTTTTAGGTTTGAGGACAGCTTAAGCTACATGATAAAAGATCTTGGCACAAAGACAGGAGACAGCAATTTATTATTAGCAAACATGGTAGGATATATACACACACACATATATGCACACACAATAATGGGTTTTGTTATGTTTTCATGCATGTGTGAGTACTACTCTCATAGGCACCCTTCTCCATCTCCTGTCCCTTTATTCTGCCAAGGAGTCTTTCTCTCTCCCTCCCCTTTCTCCTTCCCTCCCTCCCTCCCTCCCTCCCTTCTTCCCTTCTTCCCTTCCTCTCTCTTTTTGAGACAGGGCTTCTCTGTGTAGCCTTGGCTGTCCTTGAACCCAGAGATCTGCCTGCCTCTGCCTCCACCTCCCTGAGTGTTCAGATTAAAGGCATGCCCCACTATTTTTTTTTTTTTCCCTAAGACAGGATTTCTCTGTATAGCCCTGGCTGTCCTGGAACTCACTCTGTAGACCAGTCTGGACTCAGAAATCCGCCTGCCTCACCTCCCAGGTGCTGGGATTAAAGATTAAAGGCGTGTACCAGCACTTCCCAGATTGATAAGTTTTCTTTCTTTCTTCCTTCCTTCCTTCCCTCCTTCTTTCCTTTCTTTCTTTCTTTTTTTTTTGGGACAGGTTCTTGCTACCATGCAAGCTGGCCTCTCACTTGTGCTCCAGTCTTCTAAGGCTGGAATTATGGTCTCTCAGAGCTGGATGGGGAAGTTTTGAAGCTTCATGCCAGCTTTAGCTGGGAGGTACTTGGCTAGTGGAGGGTCTGAGCAGGAATGAGATCCTGACTTCCATCCCTGGTAGTTCAAAGAAGGAAAAATGCTGGTTTTATAAAAGCCTGAGTTTTATAAAGCCTTGAGATTGTCTTTTTAACTTGGTGTGGCAGTAGAATGGAGAATGTTAGTTGTGAGGAAGAGCACTGGGTGAATTGATTTAAACTATACTGTTCTCATGCGACTTGTGATGCTTGTGGAGAGTGTTTAACATCGGACACTTAAACTTGAGAATAAGTGAGGGTGTCACCTCAAGGAAAACAACTTGCCAGTGTTTGCTGTGGCTGGTAAATATTAAGCGTGAATCAGGCTTTGGAAAGCTTGTTTCTGCTGTTCTGTCTGCTTCTCACAGTAAAGATGTTTTGGGTGATACCAGAATGCTCTAAGACCTGTTAATTTTTAGAAGATGTGTGTAATTCTTTGTAAGTTAGAAAAAAGATAGGATGCCAGGTTATATTCCTGTGCATCAACCAAATAATTTATTGAAGTAGATTGAATGCAGAAGCTGATAGGAGAATCCAGCTAGAATTTGCTTAGCCAGAATTGAGATTTACAGAAATGTACTTTCTTCTTAATACTTGTTAGAGAAAGGATTTTTTTGCAACTTCTATTTTATAGGTACATTATGCTGAGGGCTTCTTGTTAGATAAACAAATGCTTTAGTTCTCAACTCTAATTTTGCAGTATAATAAACTTTGGTGGACAGAACCCATAAAAAGTGTTGGGCTGTTTTGTGGATTTTAGGGAAGGATTGGAGGATGGCAGTAAAAGTTTGAACTGCTCCTGTGTAGCCCTGCAGTAGGCTGAGGACTGAGCTGGTGGGTTTTTGTTTTCCTATTTTTTTTTTAAACATTGAACAGGATGGACATAATATGTAGAATAGTTTTTTGGTATACAGTGGTTGTATTTTCTTTAAGGCTGCAATTTTAGTCACTTTATTTCAGGTATCTAAGAGAAGTATAACTTCAAAACAAGGCAATATTAAGAGCAAAAATAGACTAATGGAAGAATGGGGTAAAGAAAAGGTATTAGATAATCTTTAGAAAAATAATTTCTGAATTGGGGAACACATGTGGGTGAGCACACATCTACGCACACTCTTGTGGATGCTAGAGATTGTCATTGAATGTCTTCCTCTCTTGCTCTCCACTTTACTTTTTAAGACAGCAAATCTGAATCTGGGGTCCACGAAATAAGCTTCCCCGGCTGGCTGGACACTGGGCTCTAGGGATCCGCTTAGGCCTCCTCCTTTTCCAAGAGGCCTGGCGTTACAGATACTTGGAGTGAGTTGGCTTTTTAGAGGGGTTCTAGGGATTTGAACTAAGATCTTCTTGATTGTGTGTCAAGCACTTGACTGAGACATCTTCCCAGCTCCAAGATTGGAGGTTAATGTTGTGGATGAATGAATTGCTTCCTGCTCTTGTGTGCTGACTGTGGTTTCTGCAGTGCTGCTCTCTACTCAGTATACTCAGGAGCGTGTTTGAGTCCTTCTCCCTAAACACCTTCATCTTTTTTACTTAAGGCAAAAATATCTTTCTGGCTTAATAACATAACTTGAAAATGTTTTGGTTCGGGTGCTGGAGAGGTGGCTCAGAGGTTAAGAGCACTGCTTGCTCTTCCAGAGGTCCTGAGTTAATTCCCAGCAACCACATGGTGGCTCACAACCATCTGTGATGGGATCTGATGCTCTATGATGTGTCTGAAGACAGCTACAGTACTCATTCATAAAATAAATATTTAAAAAAATATTTTGGTTCGGCAAGACATTTCATACTTGGTAAGTCAACTTTGTGCTATCAGTTCACTGAAATTTTACCTTCATTTGCCTCGAGGCAAGTTTTAAAAATCTACTTTTCATGAAAACAAGACCATTCATATGCTTAACTAGTTTTCTCTCTCTCTCTCTCTCTCTCTCTCTCTCTCTCTCTCTCTCTTTTGTTTTTGTTTTTGTTTGCTTGTGGGTTTGTTTTGTCTTTGTTTTTTTGTTTTTTTTTTTGTTTTTTTTTTTTGAGACAGGGTTTCTCTGTGTAGCCCTGGCTGTCCTGGAACTCACTCTGTAGACCAGGCTGGCCTCTGTCTCCCAAGTGCTGGGACTAAAGGGTGCGCCTCTAGTTCTCATTTCTTTATGCCTTTAGTTCTGTACGTTCACTGGCATCACAGCTTAAAACTAATGTACAGTATCAGCTCACACACTAATGTATTAGTTTCTGCCCTAATTAGTTTCTGTTAGTCTTTTTGTTTATTTGACACAAGCTGAAGTTATCAGGGAAAATAACCTCAGTTGAGAAAATGAATCCTATTGCCTGTAGGCAAGTCTGTAGGGAGGTCTGCAGGGTGTTTTCTTGATTAATGATTGTTATGGTAGGGCCCAGCCCACTAGGGCGTGCCACATCTGGGTAGGTGGTCCTAGGTTGTATAAGAAATCAGACTGAGAAAGCTGTGGAGAGGAAGCCAATAAGCCAGTGTTCTCTCCAAGGACTTTAATTCCTGACTTCTCTCCTGCGTGAGTTCCTGCCTTGACTTCTTCATCATGGACCCTAAAGTGTAAGCTGAAATAAATACTTTCTTCCTCCAAGTTACTTTCATGATATTTTATGACATCCAGTACTAAGGCAGTTCCCCATAAAATTGGTTAAGTTGATGCTCTTGGTAGTTTTTGTTTTTTTAAACATTGTTTACTTGTGTGTCTATGGGTGGAGGGGTTGAACTGTTGTGTCTGTTTGTGTGACTAGTGAGTGGGTGCCACAGTGGGCATGTAAAGGTCAGAGAAGATTCTGTGAGTTCTTTTACCTGTGAGTCCTGTGGATTGAATTTAGGTTTATCAGACCTTGGCTGAGCCATCCCTCCAGCCTGATTTCCTAGTTTGCAGCGGTAGTTGGTTGGTTAGGGGCTTGTTTTGCATTGCAGGCTGGTTACAAACTGACTGGTGTTTCTCCCTTGCTGAGATTACAGAGATGTGCCAGTATTCCAGATTTGTTCATAGCTTTGGGGCAGGCGAGTGAGATGCTCAGCCAATAAAGTACATTCTAGTTCAATCCCTGGAACCCAAGGAAAGGTGGAAAGAGCTCATCCATTCCGTAGGCTTTGTGTTCACCACACATGAGCTGGGACATGCTCTCTCAGATCTCCTACACATCAAATAATGATAAAAAATAAGAAAAAGCTTATGCCGGGTGGTGGTGGTGGTGGCGGCGGCCGCGGCGGCGCACGCCTTTAATCCCAGCACTTGGGAGGCAGAGGCAGGCGGATTTCTGAGTTCGAGGCCAGCCTGGTCTACAGAGTGAGTTCCAGGACAGCCAGGGCTACACAGAGAAACCCTGTCTCAAAAAACCAAAAAAAAAAAAAAAAATGTGATCTTCCCCTGCCCTTCCCCCTCCTCCCAATGGGCTATCCTGGAACTTAAATCTGTAGACCAGGCTGGTCCTGAACTCCCCGAGCTGCCTGCCTCTCAGCTGAAAACATGTTTTTGAAGGGCTAGGGAGGGATGTGGTTCAGTGGAGGAGTTCCCCAGCACTACAAAGGGGGGAATTCAAGTTTGTCTAGTGTGTGGAGCATGTGCTGTATGTGGAGCATGTACTTACTCCATTACTGTAATAAGTGCAGTGTAATAATACTACAAACCGTGGAACCTGGGGTCTCAGCTATGGTTTTGAGGTCTTGGTGGGTCTAGGAGGCATTAGGGGAACAACAGAAGATGAATATAACCAAAATACATTGTACGGAGTTCTCAAAGAATTTATTTACTATTACTTTTTCTTGGATATTGTTTCACTGTATAGTCCTGACTATCCTGGAACTCACTATGTAGGCTAGGTTGGCTTTGAACTCTTGAGATCTGCCTGTCTTTGCTTCTGGAGTGCCGGGGTTAAGAGCATGTGCTGCTACCATGCTCAGCACATTCTATTTTTTAAAAAGACAAGAGAAAGATTTTACCGTTTCCCAGGCTGGCCTAAGCACTTCTTGCCTCAGGTGATTCTCCTAAGCAGTTAGGAGTGCATTAATAATAGCACCTAGCTTTTAAAAAAGTAGCTAGCTTTAGTGACTGCAGAGTATAGCTTTTGGTCTACAGGCTAGGATAGAAACAACTTTGGCCTATCATTTGAAGTTAGGGTCTGTCTGGGTGGGAAGTTTTGGCATACGCTGTGGTAACAGTGAATGTTACAGTTAGCAAACAAGATGAGTATTGGTGTTCAGCTTCTTGTCTTTGTAGAAAATAATGGGGATCGGCCGCCATGACAGTGCCGCTTAGATTTAGTATTAGTCTTCCCTCAGTTAAACCTTGTTAGGAACATCCTCCTTGATGCAGAAGTGTGTTTCCATGGTGATTTTAAATCCATTCAAATTGTCATTGAAGGTTAACTCACATAGGCTTACATAGCATAGTGTTTTTATTTGTGGAAATTGAAAGATTTGGGGAAGAGAGTTTGTTAAGTACCTTTTCAGAGTTGTCTTTCAAATTTGGGTTCTTTCTAGATTGCATCTATAAGCCATTTTATATTTTATGACAGTTTATACAGTTTTATGGTTAAGAAATAGGTTCTAGTTATTTCGATTATAATAAATATTTATGGTTTTTGACAGTGTTTATGTAGCCCAGGCTGGCTTTAATCCCTGATCGTTTTTCCTAAGCATTGTAGTGCTGGGATTACAGGCATGAGTTACCACAAGAAACATTTAAATTGTACTGCTTGGAATTAATTTTTTTTTTTTTTTTTTT
>JADRCG010010093.1:441509-498363 GCA_019844195.1 Rhabdomys dilectus
CCAAGTGCTGGGATTAAAGGCGTGCGCCACCACCGCCCGGCTGAATTAATATTCAATACTGTCAATTGAATGTATCTTTGGTTTTTCTGATGCACTCCAAGGTCTATTAATTTTTGAGGTGTCCTTGGAAAGTCGATGCAGGGGTGTTCTCCTTCACCCCTTTGACTCTGTAGCAGAGGGACAGTTAGAACACCCTTAGGACTTAGGGAGTTGGCTCAGCAGTTAAGAGCATTTTTTGCTCTTGAAGAGGACACAGGTTTGGTTCCCAGCACCATGTATCCACTCAAAAAACATTTGGAAGTCCACTTGTGAGGTATTCAACATTCTTCTGACTCCCTAGGCACACACATGATGCACACAAATACACACAGGTAAAACACACATACAATCTAATGCAACTTTATTAAAACAAACATTCGCCTGCCAGTGGTGGCGCACGCCTTTAATCCCAGAACTTGGGAGGCAGAGGCAGGCGGATTTCTGAGTTCGAGGCCAGCCTGGTCTACAGAGTGAGTTCCAGGACAGCCAAGGCTACACAGAGAAACCCTGTCTCGAAAAACAAAAAACAACAACAAAAAAACCCAAGAAAACAAACAGACATTCTTAAAAAGACAGGGAAAGTGACCTAACCTTTGACTGAACAACATACGTTCTTTTCCTTCCACAGTCACCCAAATTGACAGTTTGGTTTGAGCTTCATCATACTTCGTGTATTTAACCCTTGGGTGAGACCTATTACATTATTTGTTTGACCCATGGCCACTGCTGCGTACTAAATACTGGATGCATGACCCAGTTTTTCATAAATTTTTAATATTGTCGTCAGGCATGCTGTCCTGTTTTAGTACTCTCAGCACCCAGCAGGTTGAGGCAGGAGGATTGGTTATTCCAGACCAGCCTGAGTTTAAAACAGAAAAGAAGCTGTGTTTTAAATATCTAGTATGATTGACATAGAACACGTGACTGATTAATTAGTCGTCTTTAGAATCTGCTGTTAGGCCCCTGTTGCTAAGTTACTGTTTAATGCTAAACTCCTTGTGAAAGTCTGGAACTCAGTGTGTGGCCTTGACTGGCCTCAAATTCTTCTTAATCTTTCTGTCTCAGCCTTGTGTGTTCCCAGATTACAGGAATAAACTAGTATACCTGGCTGAGAATTACTGCTTAAAATATTTGTTTTATTATTGTTAATCATTCTCTGTGTGGAAAGGATATGTGCACATAAGTGTAACTGTGAAGGCCAGAAGAGAGCATCAGACCCCTATCTGGAGTTTGAGGTGGTAATGAGCCATCTCATATGGGTATTACTGGAACTGAACTCTGGTGGTCCTTTGTAAGAGCAGCAAGTGTTCTTAACCACTGAGCCATCTCTCTAGCCCCCAGATTTAATATTAAATGCATATTATGTTACCTTTGAGATGTTTCTTTTCTGCCCAGATTTCTTTTACTGCTTAAGTGATGTTTAAATGTATAGGAATTGTTTTGGTAAATATGTCATTGCAATTTATTTGATTACTTTCAAACAATAGGCAGCAAGTTAAGCTTCAATTTTAACATAGAGTGATGGTGTGTTTTTGGTTGGGTAGTTGCTACAAAGTTTTAGAGAGTGAGTGGATCTGTTGTAGGAAGAGCCACAACCCATTCCAGATTTCCAGCATTTGGAGTCAGGGATTCATCAGTAGTCTGAGCTTTGTGTAAACTGTGTGGCAAAGTATTTAAAGAGTAACTGTTTGGTAAAACACTACTGCAGACATGTCCTCCTGTGTTTAGTCACTTGTTCCCTCCTCACACCTTCACTTCTGCATGGCCTTTGCCTGATGTTGTGGTCAGTTCTTTTTCTTGGGGTGTTGAAACCATATCTCACTGTAGCCCTGGCTGGTCTGGAAGTCACATCTTTACAGTGTGTGTGTGTGTGTGTGTGTGTGTGTGTGTGTGTGTGTGTGTAAGGGGGTTGTTTGTTGGTCATGCCACAGTTCAAGACAGCTTGTGGGAGTTTTCTTTTCCATCATGTAAGTTCTTGAGAGTGAACTTAGGTTGTCAGGCTTGGCAGCAAGTGTCTTTACTTACTTACTGAACCATCTTGTCATCCCAATTAAAAAGTTTTAAAATTAAATTTATTTATGTGTTTGCAGGCACATGTGCCCCACACACTGCTTAGAGCTACGATTCTAGGAATTGTTGGAGTTGGTTTAGGGTCCTTAGGTTTGGTGGCAAGTGCCCGTTACCTTTTGAACTACCTTTCTAGTTATTTTTGTTTAAAAATATTGTCTCGCGGGGCAGTGGTGGCACACGCTTTTGATCCCAGCACTTGAAAGGCAGAGGCAGTTGGATTTCTGAGTTCAAGGACAGCCAGGGCTACACAAAGAAACCCTGTCTCAAAAAAACAAAAACAAAACAACCAAAAAAAAAAAAAGCCTAAAAATATTGTCTCACTCTGTAGCCTAGGTTAGCCCCCAACTGTAGGTTTTCCTGCCTCAGCATGCCAAGTACCAGAATTGCAGTAATGTGTTACTTTCTTACTACTGTGTAGCTGCCTGGGTTCACCTGAAAGGGTGGCTTGGCAAGAAAAGGGAGGGTGAGAAGAGATGAAGCCAAGACAAAGTTCTCTGATCAAGACTCAAAGCTTTAATGTTCAACTCTCAATTTAAGGAGAAGGCCCAACCCAAAACCCCTCCTGGTTTCTGCGGGAGATGGGAGGGATAATCCATAATCCATTCTAGGTCACGGCCAGCCAAGGGGCAATTCTGCTTCTGTGTTCTGTGCAGCAAAGGTGGGTAACTCCACCTAGATCCTATCACTTGGTCTGTTGTGGTAAGCAAGGTCTCAGGCCTGCTTATGACTGTGGGAAGGGCACACTACTGTTCTTTTAAACTAGGAGTATGGAACATTCCATCGTGTTCTGCTTTTATTTAGATGTAGATAAAGGCACACATTTGTGCAAGATATTAGGTGCTGTTTCCCATCTTCCATGATAGCTTTTCTCTAGTACAGCAGGACTCCAAACTCATGACCATTCTCCTGCCTCAACCTCCTGAGTGCTAGTATTCTAAGCCTAGAGTCACCATGCCCAGCTTGTATGTTTTTAAAAATGTGTTGTAGATTAGGTCAGCCTGATCTACCTGGTTTTTAAAAAGTTGCTGAGGCTCTGTGTTTGAGGGTCAGAAGCTTTGAGAGGCGGATGGCTAGAGTTGATGCCGCTATTAGGCTTTAGGAAGTTATTATCTGCTTTTAAGGTTTGGAGAACAGTGCCACATTTCACTTTAAAAGGATAAACCAAGTTTGCTTCTGTTGACAGTGGTAGATGTAGCCTGATGCTTTGAGAGACGGAAGAGACTGCTGTGAACAGCTCTGGGACATGTATGGTGTGTAACTTGCGTGTAGTCTTCATTTTTAAGAGTTTCGGTTCAGGCTTCCAAAATTGAGGTGTATATTTCTGTTTTGTAAGAAACTGAAGAGTAGCAAAAAGATGTCTTAACATGCTTTTAGCACTGTGTTTGGTTTCTTCATGTTCCCCTTGCTCTCTTTGTTCTGTACCTAGTGACTCCTGCATACTTGTTCTTTCTCTGAGCTCTCTGTATTTAATTTTAAATGTTAAATGGGAAGGGTGAGTTTTCTGTTTAAAGTATAATAACAGTATTTCTTCTTGAGATGTGTTGGGTGCTCCAAACAGGCCCCATTGTGTTTTGAATGTATGTTTGCTTTTATTGTTAGAGAGTACATTCTACCCTGTGCACTGTCTTGATGCTTGTGCTTCCTCCAGGGTGCCATAGCTTCCTTCTTTGTTCATTCTGAAGTTTCTGGTTTCTGCCACTCCCAGTTTTCACCTCCTGTGTTCCCTTAGAAGAGTTCTGGGATCATAGCTGACACATTCCTATACCTTGCTTTTTTGTTTGTTTGTTTGCTTTTGGTTTTGGAGACAGGGTTTCTCTGTATAGCCCTGGCTGTCCTGGAACTCACTCTGTAGATGAGGCTGGCCTCAGAAATCTGCCTGCCTCTGCCTCCCAAGTGCTGGGACTAAAGACGTGCGCCACCTGCCCGGTTGTATCTTTTTTATGAGTTCTGGAGATTGAATTCAGTTATCAGAAGACCTATAAGGAAAGTACCATACAGGCCAAGCCGTCTCCCAGTCTTTATTTTATTGTGCATGTTCTTACTTGAACTAGATGATTTGTGTGTGCTTGTATGTACATGTGTAAATTGTAGATATGTGTTCTATATGTTTTTGAGTTAGATGTGTGTTTCTATGTACATGTGTTTATATGCATAACAGATACACATTTTAGTAGCTAGATGACTACATTCTGGATTGAGGTAAACTTACATATGATCTCCCCATCTTTTTAGCACGGAGTCTAATGTGGACATAAAGCCCCCTCCCCAAATAAAAGTAGGATGAACAACTTTTTTTTTTTTCTTTTCCGAGACAGAGTTTCTCTGTGTAGCCCTGGCTGTCCTGGAACTCACTCTGTAGACCAGGCTGGCCTCAAACTCAGAAATCCGCCTGCCTCTGCCTCCCAAGTGCTGGGATTAAAGGCGTGTACCATCACCGCTAGGCTGAACAATTTTTTTAACCCCTTTTTGATTTTTTTTTTTTTAAAAGACATGGTCTTTTGTAGCCTAGGCTGGCCTTACTTAATGGAGGAGTGACCTTGAATCCTTGCTCGGCCTCAGTTCTGAGGTTGTAGGCGTATACCACCATATCTTGCTCTAGATTAAAGAGCTTTGTGTGGATTTGTAAATCTAAACCTGTCTTCCGATACACTGACATGGTGACCTTGACAAGGGGATTCCAAGCTTTTGTGTGTTGTGTGTCTGATAATAAAACAAGATTTGAAGGGGATGGGAATGGTGAAGATTGGGAAAGCTACAGCAAGTGGATTGCATTTTGCTAATTATCCAAACTGAACTGAAGTAAGGAATTTATAACAGCCAACCAAGGTGAAGAAAGCAGAGGAACATAGTGTCTTTGCTTGTACAGCACAGGCTAGATGGAGTATGCTTTAAAGTCGCTGAATGTGATTTCAGCACAGCACTTGTAGGAGTGCTGTACTGAACAAACCTAGCTTAGACTTGGTTTTGTTTTTAGCTTTACTTAATGTTAAAACCTCTTCTGAGAGCTGGGCACCGTAGCACAATCTCATTCTGGCATGTCCGATCTGAAGCAGGAGGGTGAAAAGTTACAGCTTATCATGGGCTGCATGGGGTAATCTTGTCCGAAAGAAAGCAAAAGTAAATGTTCTTTATGCTCAACACTTACACACTGGCACAGTCATGGGGACTGTAGTTGGCAAATCTCAGTGCAAGAGCGTGTGAAGCAGGCCCCGTTGTGCTGGGCCATGGGTAAGTGTAAGGTTGACATTCTTAGAGTTGGAAGATGGTAAGGCAGCCTTACTAAGTGGCTATCCCTGCCTGTCTGCAACTCATCATCTGCCTCTGCCTCCCGAGTGCTTGAGTTAGAGATGCGAGCTACCACTCCTGCTTAGTCATGTGGTTTTGAGGGCTCTCTGTTTCATATCAGTTTTGAAAAAATGCTAACCATATCTGAGTCGTAGATGCTCTATAATTTTGAAAAATAAAATCTTTAGTTTTTTAGCTTTAAGAAACTGCTTGTTGTTCATGTGGTTTCCTGACATTTGAAAGGAACATTGCAGTCCAGCAAATTACACAGTTTAGAACAGGTTGAAGAGACTGAAGAGGAGTTTGAGACCAGCCTGGTCTACAGAGTGAGTTCCAGGACAGCCAGGGCTACACAGAGAAACCCTGTCTCGAAACCACCCCCCCCAAAAAAAAGGGGGGACTGAAGAGGAGTACACTGATGCAGCAGATAGATCAGACAGATTCTTATTTTTTTTTTCAGTAAATGTGACCCTAGTCTGAATAAAGGCTGATGCAACATGTAAATACATCAGGGTGCAGTGATTAGAAGACACACAGCTAGGCTAAGTGGCTCCTCAGTAACAAGCAGTATGAGCTTCTTGGCATGCTCACATCTGTGTCAGTATTAGAAGACAGAAGCAGAGCCCAGTGGATCTGTACATAAATGTATCCTGACATTTAATGCATAATATTTATCAGATGGAATTCTTTCTAAAAGTGTGTCAGAAACTCAGTATGAATACAGCTCTTTCCCTTAAAATTGAACTTGTCTGTGCTCCCTGCCCCTTACATATGTCATCTATTAAGTCACATGCTAAGTTTCACTTAGAGTCTTATGTCAAAAAATAGCGATTGCTTTCATTTCTTGAGATAGGGTTTTGTAGGCAATTTTGTTTCTACCTTCTGAATGCTGGGATTACTGTACACCAGATGCCCAGCTGAAACATTCTTTTTCCTGTAGTGTTTATCAGGGCTTTAGAAATAACAGTGCAGAAAGACTAATTGTTAAATTTGTAAAAGGTTTACTTTCTGTATTGTACTCTGTGAAGACTGAGTGTGTTCTGTATTACATACTTTCTAGTAGTGTGTCGATCTGAGTTCTTCCATTTATTTTGGTGTTTAAGTGATATTAAAGTTTCTGGAGGAGAAGAAATCATTTATTGATATATTCTATTTCAAAGTGTCTAGGGATATATTTTGTTGTAAAGCAAGATGTCTTTTCAAAGTAAAAATTTGGAGCCTAGCATGGTGACACATGCCTGTAGTTCTGGCATTCCGGAGCTGAGACAAGAGGGTAGTGTTGACCGGCCTAGGGTGCACTGCAGCTCCTGTCTGCAAAGAAAGTCCAAGTGTGTGCAGCATGGCCAGGAGCAGCTGGCCATGTGTGAAAGTGCTTTTTACTGTCGGGCCTGTTCACGTCGTGTTGATTAGTTTCAAATAGTAGAATTTTTTTTTTTTTGTCAGTAAAGAAAGTTTATCCAATTCCATTTTTTAGTCCAGTTACAACGCAGGGATCACAACAAACGCAGCCGCCACAGAGGCACTATGGCATTACCTCTCCTATCAGCTTAGCAGCCCCCAAGGAGACTGACTGCCTACTCACACAGAAACTCATCGAGACGCTGAAGCCCTTTGGGGTTTTTGAAGAAGAAGAAGAACTGCAGCGCAGGTAAAGAGATACAGGTGAAAGTGTGCTTTAAGATGCTTATAGTCATGAATTTTGAGACATTTTCCACTCATTGAGAAGGTCAGCTTATTCTGAATCTTGTTTCACACAAGACTGACACTCTGAGAGCTTGTTTTCTATAGAGTTTTGTTGCTATAAGTATGATTTCTTTGGGAGGGGGGCACAGAATAGTCTTGGTTAGGGCTTAAATATTGCACATCGTAGGCAAGTGCTCTATATGAGCTACCCTTAGCCCAGTGAACAGCTCTTTGATGGGAACAGGACATGGCTCAGAGGTGAAATGCACTGCCTGGTCTTACTGAGGACCTAGGTTTTTTCCCCCAGTACTCACCTAGTAGTTTTCACACATCTGTAACTCCAGTTTCAGGGGATCCAGTGCTGCCTTCTGGCCTCTTCACACAAAGCATGTATGTAAGCATACATGCAGGGAAAACACATACATAAATAAAATTAAAAAAAATTCTGGTGGCTCTTGGTTATAATGTAGGTGAAAATGAAATGCCTTAACCAGTGTACAAACACCAGTGCAGAACCACTGTTAAGTTTCTGTGGGTGTGGTAGCCTGAATCTTTAATCCCAGCACTAGAGAAGCAAAAGTTGGCATATTCCTGTGATTTCAAGGCCAACCTAGATTGTATAATTAAGAAGCCCGATCTGTGAACATACGAGTAAAGTCTAATGTGGTAGCACATGCCTATAATTCTAGTACTTGGGTGGCAGAGGGAGGATTGTGAGTTCTAGGCCAGCCTGGGCTATGTAGTAAGACAATGTCTCAAAAACAAGAAAAGTAAAACTTAGAAAACCACTTATTTATAACTTAATTTATGGTGAGTAATAAATAACTAATTGCTTTATCAACAGGATTTTAATTTTGGGAAAATTAAATAACCTGGTGAAAGAGTGGATACGAGAAATCAGTGAAAGCAAGGTAAGCACAGGAACCGGGGCGCACAGGAGCCGGGGCGCACGGTCTTCGTGGGTTGTTTGGTTCTGAGACAGAGGTTTGCTTTATTGTGTCCCAGAGCACACTGTGTACATGAGGCTGACTCTGACTCACAGGTCCCCAGCCTCTGCCTCCTTCCTGAGTGCTGGGACTAAAGGAGTATGCAGTACAGCCAGCCAGAATTGAAACGTTTTCAAATATGCCATTATTATTTGTAAGTTTCCAAATTGCTTGTTATTTTGAAAAAAGCCAACTGAAATCAGTGAATTGTCCAAAAAAAAAAATTTTTTTTTAAATACTCTCTGGTTAGAGAAATTGTGAACCATGGCTCATTCTTCTAAGATTACTTCAGGGAAGGATTCCCATGATTAAGGTGGATGTGGCATCGATCGGCAGTCCATTGGAAGGTGGAGGCTGGAGGATTAAGATTTGAGGTTAGCCTGGCCTGTGTTTTAAGACCCATGTCTCTAATCAAAAATGAAAGTGGTTTAAAATGCTTATTATACTTTTTGGAATGTTCCACCTCTGCATTCAGTACCTTGCCATACTTGAGAATCTTCACTGTCTTTAAAAAACTTCTGAAATTACTTGTTTTTTGTTTGTTCTGATTATTTTTAAGTTTATAGGTGTTTTGCCTACAGGTAGATATACCTGTGCACCATGTTTCTGGTGCTTGAAAAGTTCAGAGTGGGTATCAGATGCCCTGGAACTGCAGCTACAGATTTTGTGAGCTGCCATGTGAGTTGTGGCTGCTGGGAACTGAACTTGTGTCTTCTAGAAGCGCAGCCAGTGCTCTTAACCACCAAGCCATCTCTAGCTCTCTTATGTTTCCCCAACCCACCCCACCCCTGCCTTCTTCCTTCTTTTTTTGTTTGTAGTTTTATATACTTTTTCTTTTCAGTTTTAGATACTCAGACAGAAGATCATTGTATTGTCTGAATTTAAGGCACTTTCACTGCGCTCATTCACACAGTTGAAGAACCTGGTAAAGGAAAAGTTTTTAGAGCTGTGTGGAGTGTATTTGACCCATTTTTATAAGTTGCATAAATAGCAGTAATTTTTCTTCTGTAATAGAAAAATGCATGCTTAATTTATATGCAGCTGAAAAAACTGATAGAGAACAGAACAGAAGATGGTAGTAACTTAAGGGAGAAGTAAGTTACTTGGTTTTGAGTAAGTTGATACTGTTCTTAAAATATCTTTATTTGTTTTAAACATCTGGTTAAAAATTGAACAACTGGAGCAATCTAAATGGCAGTCTTTATGTCCTACATGTAACTTACTAACAGATTTTTTTGATAGAAAAATTGGAAAGGTAAGTTTTATGGGCTGAGCAAGAAGTGTCCAAGCTTCCCTGTTTTTAATCTTTGAAGTTGGTACTAGTTCTGTATAGGAGACGTGGGTTTATTGGAAGACCTTTTACTTAGATGCTTAAAGACCCTAGTCAAGAAGACAGAGCCACAACTGTTTATGTTGTGACAAAGGGTTTTAGTTTGTATTTAGTATTTATGTAGTATTGAGGTGGGCCTTGGACCTCACCACCTGGACCCAGTGATGACTTTACCTGCACTTTCCTGGTTCTGGGAGTAAGTTGTTACCACTACCCCTAGTCAGAACCTCTGTTGGTTTGTTTGTTCATTCATTCAGTGTGTGAAACTAGGCCTGCCTTGTCTTTTGAGACAGGGTTTCATGCAGCCCAGACTGCCTTTGGCCTCCTGCCTCATGCTGCTGGGATTACAAGGATGTATACCAACCACCCTGCAGTGACTGGAGGCCCTGATCCATTTCTCGAACCCGTGCTTCTTTATTTGGTGTTTTATTAAGCGGGTGGAACAGACGCTTTGTATTTAACGTTTTCATCGAGTGCAGCATTTGACTCCACCATTAGGTTCCCTGCCCCTCTCTGCTGTTGGTTGTCTTTACCTCAGAAAGTCCTTTGGTTTGCTTTCATGTCCTCTCTGAGTCTGTCTAAATTGCACAAATGAGACACACTATTGCAATATTGTTTGCCTGAGTTTGGCTGATTTTTGCTGAGCATGATCTTTGCTTCTATGCATTTTCATTCAAAAGACTAATTATATACATATTTTAAGATGTATTTTTGTCTATTTTGCCTGCATGTATGTCTGTGTACCGCATGCATATCTGAGCTTGGAAGTAGAGTTAGAGACGGATGTGAGCCACTATGTTGAGTGGTAGGAACAGAACCCATGGCCCTTCTGCAAGAGCTCTTAATCTCTGAGGCATTTCTCTAGTCCCTCTAATTTTATTCTTTATGGCTTAATGAACTGCATTTTGAATATGTGCCATATTTTCTTATTTCATTTGTCTTGTTGTTGTGGATAGTTGTAAACAGATGTGCAGATATCTATGGCATGTGATGTTGCCTCCTCTGGATACATACATACTGGACGATTCTGTGAAAGGCAGATGATGGACCCACCGTAGATCCAAACCCATCTCATAGTGTCCTCTGTTACTCATAAAGCTAGGTAGGATCTCCCCCATACGGTTACTATCCATCACTAAGTGGATAATAGAGTCTGGGAGGCCAGTCTCAGAGCTACTGACTTTGTGGCATCACTGCTTCAAGAACACGGATTTTTGTGATGAGAGAAGACTGCATGGTGTGAGTTTATCTCTGGGTCCTCTGCTGTGTTCTGTTGGTCTGTGGATTGCTGTTTTGTGTCAGTTTCATGGTTTTGTTACTGGCTCTAGTAAAATTCGGTATCATGGCTCCTCCACCACTGCTTTTCCTGTGTAGGATTAGTTAGGCCAGTTTTTTATGCCTCCATAGAAATTCTGGCTTTGTTTAGTTCTGAGAAGAGTATAATTACAGTTTTCATGGAGAGTGCATCGACTCTGAAGATCCTTTTCAGTAGTATGGTTGTATTCACAGTATTCCATCCAGCCCATGAGCCAGGGACGTCAGTTTTAGTGTTGCATTGAACCAGTGATTCTGTTGTTCTTTGAGGCATGGTCTCTGTAGATGGGCTAGGCTGCCCTCAGATTTATAGTGGTCCTTTAATCTCAGTCTGCCAAGTTCTGGGAAAACTCAGTTTTATGCCACAATGCCTGATTTGAACTAACAACTCTTATTTGAATGTTGGTGTTTTTTTTAATGAGACAAGATCTTCTGCGGAGTCCAGACTGACCTTGTACTCTAGTGACCTTCACTCTTGCTTAGCTTTCTGAGAGCAGCTAGCCTTGTAAGTATTGGGCCATTGTACCTGGCAAATCAGTGATTTTTTGATGCAGTTCTTCTCCCCTCTCCCTCAGGTTTAAGAAAAATTATTTGGCAAAACAGAATGAATGCTCATTCCTCTCTTGTTTGGTTTGTGTTCTTTGAATAATGTGGTTCTGTATTGAGTGGCAAGTTGATGAAAATGGGGCCTTGTAAGGCAAGGCCTGGGCTTGGTTCCACCCACTGACCTCACTGGTCTAGTCTGGTAGCCCAGACTGACATAGAACTCAAGTCAGTCTTCCTGGGACATTTTTGGATCTCATAATTCTTTTTATTTCAAACGTTTATTACATTTCCTTTGTTTATGGGTGTGTGTAGGGGTCAGAGAACAGTTTGCTGGAGTCACTTCCTTCTACCATATGGGTTCTGGAATTTAGTTACCCAGGTTGTTTGTTTGTTTGTATGTATGTATGTATGTATGTATGTATGTATGTATGTATGTATGTATGTATGTATGTATGTATTTCTAGATAGGGTTTCTCTCTTTAGCCCTGGCTGTCCTGGCACTTATTCTGTAGTTTTAGACTGGCCTCAGACTCACAGAGAGCTACCTGCTTTTCCTTAAAGGCATGCACCACCATTGCCTGGAATGTACTTATGTTTTGAGATGGGGATTCTTATAGACAGGCTGGCCTCAGGGTCCGTATGTAGAGGTGAGGATAACCTGGATCATGGATCGTTCTTCCACCACCTCCCTGGTGTTGAAGAGTGCAGGGGTGTGCCACTGTCCCAGTTTTATGTAGAGCTGAGGACCAGCTTAGGACTTGGTAGACACTCAAGGGTTCTGTCCCCAGAGCCACATCCCTGCTACTGCTGCTGCTGCTGCTGCTGCTTTTTAAAAGGATAGCATCACCGGGCAGTGGTGGCGCACGCCTTTAGTCCCAGCACTTGGCAGGCAGAGGCAGCCAAATTTCTGAGTTCAAGGCCAGCCTGGTCTATAGAGTGAGTTCCAGGATAGCCAGTTCTACTCAGAAAAACCCTGTCTCGATCCCCCCTCCCCTCCCAAAAAGAAAAAAAAGTGTAGCTTCATTAACATTTTTATAATTCCAGTTTTTGAATTCATAAACAAAACAAAAAACAGAAAGACTCTCCCCACAAATTAACAAATAACAACTGAGAAATAAGTTGTTCTCTCATTTGAATTGGTTTCCCTGCTTTACTAACAACCATTGTTTTTGTTCAACAGAATCTTCCACAATCTGTAATTGAAAATGTTGGAGGAAAAATTTTTACGTTTGGATCTTACAGACTAGGAGTACATACGAAGGGTAGGTAATATTTTGCTGAAAAGGACATAAAGGAAAACGGTGTTTGTGTAGTGATGAAATGAAGACCGTGCATCAGTGCTCTCCAGGAAAGTCCTGGCTACCCTAGTCTTGACTTGTTTATAGAGTTTATAGTCCATTTTAAACACAGTGTGTCTGGAGAAAGTTGTGCCCGTTACTTAGCAGTGCCTTTCCCTACTCGCTAGTTTTATGTGTCGGGAACAAAATTCTAGAAAGCTTGCTAATATGTCAGACAAATCTTATACTGTTATTGATAAGATACAAGACAGTTTCCTTGTACTACTGTGTGATGGTTGATCTCCTCTTTTGAAGGTGCTGATATTGATGCGTTGTGTGTTGCACCAAGACATGTTGATCGAAGTGACTTTTTCTCCTCATTCTATGATAAATTGAAATTACAAGAAGAAGTGAAAGATTTAAGAGTATGTACATACTGGGGTGAAAGAGGGAGAGTTTTAAATTCCGTTTAGTCTGTTGAGAGATGTATTTACAGGTAGAGGGATCATTTAATTGAGCTGGCACATTTGCCAGGCAATTTTAAACACTCAGCATGCATTTGTATTTGTATTTTACAATAAAACTATAATGATAAACTTGTAAACTTACAAATTGGGAAACAGAAGCAAACACAATGAGTAAGTAATCTCTGAACAGCCATATTTCCTATGGTAGAAATGGAGGGTTTTGTTTCTTCTTCTTCTGTTTTGTTTTTTTGTTTGTTTTGTTTCTTTTTTGTTGTTGTTTTTTTGTTTTGTTTTTTGAGACAGGCTTTCTCTGTGTAGTCCTGGCTGTCCTGCAACTCACTCTATAGAACAGGCTGGCCTCAAACTCAGAAATCTGCCACTTCTGCCTCCCAAGCGCTGGGATTAAAGGTGTGCACCACCACTGCCCAGCTGAAAATGGAGGATTTTGAACCCCCAGGTGTGGAGTGTTAAAATTGATAGCTTAAAAGCTTTTTTTTGGTTGGGAATTATGCTAAATAATGAAAGAATTTCAAGTGTCATATTATTAAAAGTAACAATAGTAGCCACATAGCTTACCTGTAATCCTGCTACTTGGGAAGTAGAGGCAGGATGAGAAGTTCAGGGTATTCTCAGCTGTGTGGTTGGTTTGAGGCCAACCTGGTCTAATTGATACCCTGGCTCGGACAAACTAAGTAAAAGGTAGTGGAACCATTTGTCATGGGCAGAGCTTCAGGAACTAAACTTGTTCACTTTCTTGCAGGCTGTTGAAGAGGCATTTGTACCAGTTATCAAACTCTGTTTTGATGGAATAGAGGTAAGGCCTAGTCCTAGTGGGCAGCTTTTGGTCTGGGCTATCCTGGATTGTGGTCGATTTAGATAACAGTTTGATTGCCAATAAGGATTTGTTAGTTGGTTAACACCGACAGTTTCTTTGTTTCGGAAGTGGGTGTCTTCTTTGTGGAGCGTGTGTAGGTAGGTTCTTTATGAACTCTCAGTGGAAGTTCAAGCAAAGGACTGAGGACTGGAAGCTACTGCTGTGCTGTTTTCTTCCCACAGAAACTCTGTGTTCTAGTTCAGGCAGTCTGTTTTTGCAAGTAGCCTTTTTATTTAGGTTAATTTGTATAAATACTTTGAAAAGATGGGCATTGTGAGCTGACAGAGCCCTAAGTAGTTTGATAGAGTCAGTGTCCTACCCTACTAGAGCACAGAGAGGTGTTGCCGCAGAACCGGTTCCTTTACTTGGAATGTAAGAGTGATGATGATAATGTTGCTGAAACTTACTGTTTTTGTTGTTGTTTTTAAATATAGTTGCAGAGGTAGTTTTTAGAATTGCTATATAAGATACCTAACTTATGAAAGATTGAACTACTGGCTTTAATAAATAGCCAAAAATGTTGAATTTGGTTAAGAATTAAATTTGCATAGTTTTGACTTATAGCCAGTGTTTAAATATAAAGATATTTATAATTAAAATATAAGGTGACTATTTACCTACTGTTTTCACATGTGAAAATAAATGAGTATGTGAGGTCCTTTCTGACCAATTGTGAGTGTATCTGCCTCATATTTTGCCCCTTTAAGAAAATGTCGAGCTTACAGCTCCTACAGATGCTTAAGTTCAGTGGATGCCTGTAGCAGAGTCAGTAGACAGTATGTAGTCAGTGGTCAACATGACGTTACTGTTTGCTAGGTTCTATTTCATATCACCGTTGCCATGCTTTAGCCAACTCAGAGTAAACAATTTGCCTGTGTGTACAGCATGGGCTTCTTGTGAGTCATTGTAGACATTGCTAGGTTCATGGGCAATGAGAGGGCTTTAAGAATTTTAAAAAAAAAAATAGAAAATGCCGTAAAAGTAGTTTGACAGATATGGAATGTTAGATTTTATTTTTTTTTAGATTGATATTTTGTTTGCAAGATTAGCACTGCAGACTATTCCAGAAGATTTGGACCTACGAGATGACAGTCTGCTTAAAAACCTAGATATAAGATGCATAAGAAGCCTTAATGGTATGTAAAAGCCTGCTTCCTTTTGTGAAGTTGGAGGGCTTTTTGTCAAATAGTAAATAATAACAGTTTTGAAAACGTATGCTTTGTAATGAAAGTTTTGGAAGCCAGTGTAAATGCATAATGGATATAAAAAACCATTCTTTACCCTGGAAAGACTACAGTCTTGTAGTTGCTCAATGATGACCTCACACTTTTCCTTGTTATTAATGGTATATTAGATCCTTAGAAGACTGACATTTATAATGTTGCTAGTGATTGAGGCTTTACTGTGTACCCTTCATTAATTTGCATTTGATAGTTGCTTTATAATTTTATCAGATAAGTGAAAAGGGTTTTCTTTTTTAAAAAAATGTTTGGGACAACTGTTGGAAGCTTTACGTGGACTAACTCCTCAGGGAATGAATATATATATATATATATATATATATATATATATATATATATATATATGAAAAAGTGATGAGTTGTAAGTTTGAGATAAGGCAGGCTGCTACTGCTAGGTGTGTTAGCTGTGGTTTAGGGTTGTGCTTGGGACAGGAAAGAACTACTTGATTTCATGCCTTTTAACTCTGTTGAATTCACATAGTCATTCCACCAAATAAGGTTTTAATTTGAGGATGGTCTTAGGAAATTGTGATGACACTGTCGTAACACCTGAGGCTTAATGTTGTGTTTCTCTTACTCCCGTTAATCAGGTTGCAGGGTAACCGATGAGATTTTACATCTAGTACCAAACATTGACAACTTCAGGTTAACTCTGAGAGCCATCAAACTGTGGGCCAAACGTGAGTTCAGAATTTGTTGGCTAGCTTATTAAGAACATTTAAGCTCTTCATCAACACTAACTTAATCTTTTTGCTTTTCCCTTATCAACAGGGCACAACATCTATTCCAATATATTAGGTTTCCTCGGTGGTGTTTCCTGGGCTATGCTAGTAGCAAGAACTTGCCAGCTTTATCCAAATGCAATAGCATCAACTCTTGTACATAAATTTTTCTTGGTATTTTCTAAATGGTATGTTTTTAGATTATATTACAATAAAATTGATTGTAGACACTGAAGTTTAGTCTTATTTCTGTGACATTTCTACAGCTGGTTTCAGATTCCAATTTTAGTTTGTGGACTGAGGGTGTAGCTCAGTGGTAGACTGCTTGCCTGGCATGCACAGGCCTTGAGTTTAGTCACCAGTCCCGCCAAAACCCAACCAGTTTTAGTTCAAGATAAAGCTACCGTGTTGGGAAGAGACATTGTATGTGAAAAGGCAAACCTAAATTCTGTTTCTTTTCCCTAGTTCTGCCAGGGTCATAAAGCCTACCCTCCAAATAAACTCTGAACTTAGCGACTGTAATGTGAGCTGCCATCTGCTCTGTTAATAGGGTGGGCGGAGCGCACAACACTCCTTTTGTTCTAATCGCTTGCTTCCTTTCCTAGGCTTTTGGTTTGTGATTGTGCTTTACCTTCAGCTGGTTATGTCACTTGGCAAAGTTTTAAAGGTGTCACTTTTATAACAATTTTTTAAAAAACAATGTTAAGTGACTGAAAAATAAACATAGTCATTGGATCCTTTAAGACTTTTTAGTCCAGGAGAGACCCATTAAAGTCTTCTAATCAAGACACTCATGTTGATGAGTTTTAAGTACAAGACACTGCCAGTTTGTGGTAGTTACTTTGACACCAAGAGTTGGGGTTTCAATCAAATTATCTTAAAGAGATTGTCTTTCATATTGCCAACACCTTCCTTTATTCATGTAGAGAAACAATTGTTCCTTTGTAGTCATTTGGTAACAGGCTCTGTGGACTTAACTTATAGCTCCTGCTCTTTCCAGTACAGTTCTGCTGCTTTGCCTTTGTCATGGAGAGTGAGGCGAGGCAAGGTTAGACTAGGACTTCTCTTAAGGTGATCCACGAAGGTGATCCACGAACATTTCTAGTAGGCCAGCTTGTTTTGTACTAAGCAAAGGAAACATTTTTTATCTTTGATCTTTATGTCTGACTGAAGTAGCATGAATACATTTTATAACATGACTGTATTATATACAGTAATCCCGGGAAGCATTGTCCTGGTTAACTTTCACAGTTACTCCTAGCACCTTGACTAGAGATAAGAGACTCCGCATATGTCCGTGGATGAACTACAGGAGTTTTCTCTTTAAATGGGACTAGTCTTGTTAGCGGTCCAGGTGAACACACTAGATGTCTTGAGGTGGCACTTCTTTATTTGTTAGTGCTTTATCAGTTCATCAGAGCAGATGTTTGACTTGAGTTTGAGAAAGCTATCGTGGTTTAATTTCGTAGAGGAATACTACTTGAACAGAAAGGAATGAGAAGCTGTGGTGGTATGCCAAGTGAGTGACGCAGGGTTGCATTCACAAATGCTGTATGTTTAACAGAAACGTTTAGATGCTAATGTCCAATAGTCTTATCGAGTGCTACAATCTTTTTGAACAGGGAATGGCCAAATCCAGTGCTATTGAAACAGCCTGAAGAATGCAATCTTAATTTGCCTGTGTGGGACCCAAGGGTTAGTGTATTATTTTTTCCCCTACAAATTCACACTGTTCAATAACAAAAGTCACCTGCATAAACAAGGAGGCCGCCCAGTTCTTACAAATGAGTGGATGCACCCATATTTCACTTGTTATAGATGACCTGCTCTCTAATTGTCCTCCGGTGTGAGAAGTGTAATGCTGTACCCTGTAAACCACATTTAATTGTACACAGTTGATACAGATTTCACTAACAACTTATTCCATATAGCATTATCTTGTAAGTCAAAGTTGTATGGGCGTTTGTGCTTTAAAAAAAAAAATAAAAGGATACTAAAAATCCCTGTATATTTTTTTATTTGATCTAAGTATTGTTAAATTGGCTTGTTTTAGAAAGCTCTTGCGTAGTGCTTGTATGTAGCAGGATTGCAGGGGCCGTGCTATAATTGTCAAGTCTGGTTTAGTGTTTCAGAGATGCAGACATGTGTTAAGGAAGGCTACCCATTTTGTTGAGAAGTTACAGATAGCATTTACTCCTTATACTTTTTAGGTGGTAGTAACATTAGCTTTATTAATCGATAAAAGGAATTCATTGGAATCAACTTTCCAGGTTTTTGAGACCATACATTTTTAAAATTTGTTAATTTATTACAATATCAAAATCTTTTAAGTCATTTTGGGCTCTGCCCCAAGCTGTGTACTTTTAAGTTGCCTAAGCTTCAGAGCATTTGAGGGAGAGTTTAGTTGCCTCTGTGGGGATGAGTAGTCACTAAATCATCCTGTTGTCACCGGCACAGAGCTGTTTTACCTCTGTTAATAAGCTTTCACTGCTTGCCAGGACAGTCCGTCTTATTTAATGTGAGTTTTATAAGAAGCCTTAAAAGTGAAATTTTGCAGGCACTCTCATTTATGCTGCCAAATGCAGAAAAGCAATAGATTTGCAACTATGTTTTTCTGTTTTCTTTTGGTTTTGCCAGCAGGTACATGCAGTCAGGTTGCAAGGTAGTTATACCTCCATCTTGGTAACGGACTGTTGACTAGATCTCTCATTCTGTAAAAAAATTTCTATAAAACAGTCTCTTGACCTGTGTTTTTTATTTCTCAACTCCAGCTATGAATGAAGTAAAATGTAATCATTGGTTCAGTTTAACAAGGGGTAAAAGTCCAAGTATCTGTTGTGTATATACTTGAAGAAACTGATTGGCTGTTGTTGTATGTAGGTAAACCCCAGTGATAGGTACCATCTTATGCCTATAATTACACCAGCATACCCACAACAGAACTCCACGTACAATGTGTCCGTTTCAACACGGATGGTCATGGTTGAGGAGTTTAAACAAGGTAAGTGTTTCTGCTTCTGCTCTACTTCATAGAAAAGGGTCTGCCCACTGTTGCGGACCCAGCAGTCAGCTTGTTGTGCGATGTAATTGAATTGCCAGACTGGGTTTATGCCTTTATTTTTGATGCTGTATTGGAGAGTAACTCAGCAGTGTTTAAGCAGTTTACTCTGACAGTGTGTTGGAGGATGAAGTGCACTTAAAGACTTGGACATATGGCTTGGGTCAGGACTATGTCAGAGCCTACATCAGAGCTGATGCCATTTTGTGTTCCTGGGTTACTCAAGGGACATACAGGCTTTTTATACTCCCTGGAAAAGAATTTGGTGTGGTTGAGGCCTTTGAGAAGATCCTTGACTTTGGGCCCCAATTCATTGTAAATTTAAAGGTATTACTAGTTGTCTTATTTCCTCAAAGCCCAAGATGGCTGAAGGTGTCTGGTAGAAAAGACTGTGTACCATCTTCAGCTTTAAGTTGACTACTCTTGACTTCCACACAAGGAATGTTTTTTAATGGGAAAGACTTCTTGACTATTCAGAGATAGCAGTAACTTGTTTTTAAAAAGGGAACTATTAATTCCTCGGGTAACTACCATGCTTCACTCTGAGCCGTCCTGTGAGCATGACATTTTACAAATAATGGCATGTTACCAGAGATTGGTTCTCAGAAAATTCCCCAGTGCTTTTGAAATATGTGTAAGAGTGTGCTCTAAGGTTGTAAAGTAAAACTTCCATATGCTAATGTTTAGGCCTATAGTGAATGCATGTCGTATGTTTAAAATTATTTAAAATTCTAGATTGCTAGGTTGAAACATACAAATATTCTAATATGTTTTTAATTTAGGTCTTGCTATCACAGATGAAATTTTGCTGAGTAAGGCAGAGTGGTCCAAACTTTTTGAAGCTCCAAACTTCTTTCAAAAGTACAAGTATGTATTTTAAGGCATGTCAGCCATGTTGCTCTTAAGTAGTGGTTTAACAGTGGCATATATGATATTTCCTCTTGCCAGATTAGTGAACAAGTCTCTCTTCAGTGTCTGTAGAATTTTCCTTAGTGTCAAAAAGGACTTAGCATTTTTAGTAAACTGGTTTTTTTCCCTTATCAGTACAGTGTGTTAGCCTCACACTTTTGTTGCTTGATTGACTAGCAGTCCTACTGTGTGTCAGCAGCCTCAGTTCTTCTAGGTCTGTCACTTATGATCACAATGGTGTCTTCACCTTAACAGGTGGGTGAGCGCTTAAAAAGCTAAGATTCTCTCTCAAGAAACTTGTATGCTTAATTCTGAAAGCTTACTGGCACAGTTTAGAACATGCGCAGACCTAATAAGATGTCGGTGTTTGGCTGATTCTATGTTTTCAATAATTAGTAGCACATTTCCCCCTTCAAAAATATGTCTGCAAATAAACAATTTAAGTGGGTATAATTTTTATTAATGTTTATAATGCTTTAATACCTTAGAGGTTAAAATCCTCATGAATTGTGTTGTGTTGAAAAATGTAAGTTACAATAAATCTTAAAAAAAAAGAACAAAAACCAAATATGGACTCCAGCTTTATTTGCCCTGGGCTGAAATTAAGCAAAGTCCCACTTAAATTTTTGCTTTAATGCTTGAGATTTCCCTGACCAGTTTTATGTTGGACTGTGTTTTGTTACAATAATTTAAGCAAAACTATTTTATACTTTTCCCAAATTAAAAGTAAGAATGATGACCTCCATGATGTCTCCGTGTTTTGTTTCTGTATCTTGCATGAAATGCACTGATGGAATCAGTTGACCTGTTGTGTTCGGGGAGCGCTGTGTTGTCAGTCGGAACAGCGTAGTACTCCAGTGCTCGTGGTCACGCTCATCTCTAGGCTGTCACTCTCAGCAGCACGTCATTCTGTTTCTGTAATGTTGAGGAGATAACTGATGATAATTAGCAGTCATGTGTGCCAGCTTGAGACATAGTTAAACCAAAAAGAATAAGGCCTCAAAAGCTAGATAGATACCAGCCTTTCTCAGTTGCCAGTCACAAACATGAGCGCTTCTTTTCCTGTCTCACCTCTGTAATTACAAGAGCTGGAGAAAGATGAATTTCTGCTTCATTAGCTTGGGCTTGAGGGAAAGTGAATGCTAATACTGACCACACCATGCTTTTACACACCAGCACTTCTAGGACTGTGAGAGGCACATGCTGGTGGGGCTTCATCACACCCAAGTCTTGGCTATAGCGCCTGGAAGGTCTTGGCTGCTAAGAGGGTTAGTAATACTTTTCCTGACACCTGAGGCAGTCATCCTTTTAAAAAGCTACAAAGAGGAGGCTGTAGCAACAAGGTGTTTCACAGAATTTTAACCCTAGTCCCCTGGAGACTGCGAGCTCTAACTGCCCTGCCCGATTGCCCATCGAGACAGTGAGGTCTGCATTGGGCTTACTGTGTCTCCATGGGAAACACCAGTTACACTTTAGCCTGAAGTGGGGTTCTTAGTTTTGCTGTAGCCTAGAACAATTGAGGCTGCTGGCACACAGACAGGGTTCGTGTGAAGCATGCCTTGAAACATGTTACCTTTTCTTGAAAGGGAGCGCGACTGTAGGAGAGATTTCATTCACTTTAAATGTAAATTTATCTGTATTCAAACAGTGGGATGGGAATTTGCCTGAAGAAAGGAATAGCATTGTATTGTAAATGTTTTAAGTTTTAAACAATACTCTTTGTATTTTAATAGTTGTAGCTTGATAAATAACAATAAACCATGGGCATTAGGAATGTGACTAGTGGTCATGAGCATTGTTTCACTAGGATCAGAGAGCAGTGTACTAGGAAAGTAAGTGGGAAAAGATCTAAGTTTGCTCGGAGACACATAATCTCACCATGTTGGAGGAAGGCAAAGGCAGGCCCAAGATTTCAGGGTCAGCCTGAGCTACATAGCAAGTTGAAAACCAGCTTGGAATATATGAGCATCCTCTGCCCCCAACAAAACCAGCAGCACACCTTTAGTGAACTGTAATCTTTGCTTATGAATTTAAAGAGAATTATAAGGATTTTGACTAAGAGATAGGTTTTTCTTTCAGTGCTTGGTATCTGAGCTGTCATCTTCCCAGGTAAAGTACTGAGATGAAATGGCCAAGAAACCTACTTACAAAATGCTTTTTTTTGGTAAATAACTATAACAACTTAAGTATTCTTAGAACTTTTTATTAGGAAAACACTTTACTATCTGAGATGTGTTCTTATCCGAATGACATTTTTTACATAAATTTTAATTCATTTAATTCATATATCTATATACAATCTTAGGGGAAAGGTAATAACAATGGCATTAACCCTAGATTTTTTATTGAAGACATTTGAGCTAGTTGGTACCTGGCAGGCATGAAGAGACTACAAAATAGTCTAGAAATGCATCTGCTCTGGAGGGTTCTTGAGATTCTTAGGAATTGGATACCAGCTCTGGTGTTTTTAAAATGCAGAGTTTGGGACTAGAAGGATACTCAGCGGTTAGGAACACTGGCTGCTCCTCCAGAAGTCCTGAGATCAGTTTCCAAGACCCACATGGCTGCTTACAACCAACTTTAACTCCAGGGGATCCGTCGCCCTCTTCTGGCCTTTGTGGGCACTTATGTATATGGTACACAAACATAATGCAGGCAAAATACCCATACATATAAAATAAAAGTAAAATATAAAAATTCAGATTTTTTTTTAAAGGAAACTGGGAATTTTTGGTTTCTTGGAGAAGTCACTGCTTTCTATTGTGTTAAAATATTTGCAGCTTATTTCTTTTGATTTTTATATCATTTATTAAAATATAGCTACATATAAACTTATCCCATAAATCTTGTTACCAGATATTTATATGTAAATATGTATGTGTGTCTAAGTATACAGAGAAGAAACTTTACCCCCTCCTTTGAGATGTCCTAAATAGTCAAGTTGAACTGTCACCTTCAAAAATTTGAATTGCCAACAAAATTATGTTCAAATGGATTGTGTATTTTTGTATTGTTAAACAAAATATTGTGGTGCATCATTTAATCTTTTGCTGAAGACCCAGGTGTTCAAAAAGAATATTAATTTTCAGAGGAGTAAACGGGGAAACAACTTTACTGTTGCTGGGTGTACTGATGCTGGCCTGTAGTCCCAGCACATGGAGGCGGGGGCAAGAGGAGCAGGTGCCTGTCCAGTCTGAGTGGTCCCCTCTAACTATACTAAGAGGGAATTGGGAAAGCTGTGCTGTGTGAAACCTAGGCAGCTTGACATTTGGGAGGGTCTGTGTGCGTGTCTGCTCTGATAGTTGCTACACCTTGAGAACGCTTGCATCTCCTCTTTCTCTTCTCTTAATGAGGTCATTCTTTTAATGACTTAGTAACCCAGAAATGTGATTAAGCATGTCAGGATTTTGCTTGTTTTGTATGACTCCTAGTTGGAGTTTCTCTGTACACAAAATGCATGAACTTTGAGTGTTTTTAAATTTGCATTTGGTGTATTTTAACTAATGCTGACCAAATGGGAAAAGGAGAAGTCATTTCTGTGGCTATGGACAATGTGGCTCCAGAGCTGGGCATACTTAATATTTCTCTAGCCGGACATTATTTTTGTGTGTCTTGGGCTTTTTTTTTTTTTTTTTCTGTACTTTATAAATTTCTGTTTAGTTAACTTTTGACAGTACTTCTCCACAAAGACAAATACCATTCTATTATCCAGGTGGCATGTAATTTCTAGAGCTGTGTAGAGAGTTGCAAATTTGTGGGGAATTTGAATTATTACCCTTTTCATAGATGGACTTACTGTGGTTGGTAGTTGTATCTGGTTCTCCAGCTCATTTGATTTAGACTGGCAGCATTACTTGGGAGCTGTGAAAGAACAGCAGAAGGGTCTCAGACTTTTCAGACTAGACTGTGCTGGCACCTTTCTGTCTAGTATCCACTAGATAATATCAGGTTGCTTTTGAGGTAAAGCTTCTTATCTAAAACTCAGCCTTCAGTATTTAGAAGAGATACATACAGAGAGATTTATTGTTATTAGTTTAAGAAAAAAGAATTATCTAGTAATTTAGTTGTAATTGCTATCAAAAGTCATAAATTCTTGGTGATGGTGATACTGCCCATGGTGATATTTTTTGAAGTATAAACTTGGAATTTCTACAATTTTTAAATGTGATTTCTGTTCTGAGTAGAACTCACTTATTTTATTCTCAGGACAGTCTTACTGCAGGTAGCCTGTTGCAGCAGTTTCTACCACTTGTTTGGGTAGGTGGTTGATAAATACCATAGGATACTACTGGAAGACAGATGTACTTGATCTTATTTTGAAGTCAACTTTTGTAGTATGTATATTAATGATTGTGTCGATAGCCCTGTTTTTTGGTTTTCATGAAAACATTTTTCTTTTGATTGTTTTTCCATGAGCGTCTTTGTTAACTTCCTAGGTAGAACACTCTGTTGGAGTGTTGAGCAAATTACCATGTAATGTTTTCTCAATCTTGAAGATTCAGCTACTCTTTTGGTAATTATTCATAGTTTGTTGTAGAAAATTCGACTTGCCATTAGTGAAACCATGGAATTTAGCTTACATGATTTTATGTGTGCACTGATTGGAAACCCCCTTGTTGAATCAATGTCGGTCTATAAGTGTGAGGAACCTTATTACATTGTGGTTATAAGATCCTGCACAAAGCACATAAATAAAGTAAACAGCATGTTGTCTTTATCTTCAAAGGCATTATATTGTACTTCTAGCAAGTGCGCCCACGGAAAAGCAGCGTCTGGAATGGTGAGTAGTACGAGGAGGCTTCCCCTGAAATGACTCATATAGCCAGCTCGGCACACAGCTGTGGGAGGTTGCTGCTCAAGGAGCCTGCTGACCTACTACTGCAGGAGAGAGACCACGGCTCACTCTTGACGGCGTTTAACGTTGCTTAGCTTAGCTTGCTGACATTTATGCCTGACGTAGTTCCTGTAATTTTTCTGTGTGGATAAAGTTAGCTAGTTCTTTCTTTTCATCCAGTTCGTCATTTTTTGGTAGATCCTAAGTCTCATAGTTTTATCTTGGGGGAATAGCCTTGGTATATGTATTTTATATATGTAATACTACCTTTTTTTACATGAAAATTGGATTTGCATATAAATTTCATAGAATCTCATTAATATTAATGACATTTGTCTAGGGTGGGCTTGGTGGAATCAAAAATCCGCATCCTGGTTGGAAGCTTGGAGAAGAATGAGTTTATTACACTAGCTCATGTGAATCCCCAGTCGTTTCCAGCCCCCAAAGAAAGTCCTGACAGGTAATCATGGTCCCCATTGAATCCCACGCCTACCCTTTGCCTGTGTGAGTGTGGATGTGTTCATAGGCACTTTGAGGTTGACTTTTGAGACAAGTTGTAGCCCAGACTGGCCTGGAACTTGTGATCCTTATGTCTCAGCCTGGACTTTGCTGGGTTTACAGGCATATGCAACCATTCCCTTCTGGAGGGAGACTATATCTGGCTTTGCTTTACGCTGATGTTGTATCTGCAGCTTACTGTTGTTGTTGTTGTTTTTTTTTTTAATTAATTAATTAATTAATTAATTTGTTGGTCTGTTTTATAAGGATCCACAGAGAAGTTCTTGATTATATGTCTAAGTTACAGTGATTTTTAACTTGCTGACTTCTCCCTTCTGGATATAACTTTCGTCAGGAAGTGTAGTGTGCCTTAGTTTCTCAGTATTCCCTGGTTTATCAATTTTGGGTAGATCTTAAGTTTTTTTCTATTAATTTAGCATTTATATTTGTGTTTTTCCTCATAAGAAACATTGAAGAATTTCTTGAAGAATTAGCAGTGAGGTAGATTTACTTTCTGGATAATGGAGTCTCTGTTATCTGATTAGGTATTGATAGCCTGTAGATCTGGCCTACTACAGTTCTGAGTGTTTCCCACAGTCCTTCAGTTTTATACAATAGTTGGAGGCTGTTCTGCCAAGCATCTGTCTTTGCTCTTTATTTTAAGGGAATATATCTTGATTTAGACTTGGAAATCCCTGATTCAGGATGGAAAGTCAACTGTGGCAGAGACTGGTAAATGGAAACTAGGCTCACCTTTTTGTTAAGGGTCTTGGAAGTGACTTGTGCTTTTGCTGTTGCTCTTAGTTTTGGAATTTAGAACAGTATGAGTGATAAACTTTGAAGAAAGGATGGTCAGGAGGTAAAGGTTAAGGTCACTTGAGTTTGAGTATTCTAGTGAAATATATTTAATTTTTTTCCTGTGAATCATTTGAAGAAATTACTTGAATTTGGGTTTTGAGGTAGGGTCTCATATATCGCCCAGCTTGTTTTCAAACTGATCCTCCTGCCTCGACCTCCACAGTGGTGGGATTATAGGCATTTTTTGACCACACAGTTCTATTTATTATATACAAAGTAAAATTTGGTATTTTTGGAGTGTAGTCATACTACATATCCCTGGCTATCCTGAAACTCACTATATAGACCAGGCTGGCCTGAAACTCACTATGTAGAACAGGTTGGCCTGAAGCTCACTGAGAATCCACTTGCCTTTGCCTCCAAGTGCTGTGATTAAAGGTGTGTACTGCTATGCCCAGCAAAAGTACAGGCTTTCTATATAGAAATTATATATATGAAACACTTTTCTAAAAAACACTGTGCTCCCCACACCTTACTATCTGGAACACATCTAACAAACAGTAGCAGTGTCATGAATACGTTGGACTCATGAATCCAAACACAGAAAATGTTAGGGAAGTGTGTCTCTGGCCTGGATGACAGGGGTGGAGAGGGAGGCATCTTTTGATGGGGTTTAGACTTAGAACTTATTTACTTACACATTTGAATTACATTTCCCACATACCTCGCCTAGGCTGTCAACCCATCATCAACAGCCACTCTCTTCTGAATCCTAACGGCCTGTGCTAATGTTCTTTGCAGGGAAGAATTTCGCACAATGTGGGTGATTGGGTTAGTGTTTAAAAAAACTGAAAACTCTGAAAATCTCAGTGTCGACCTGACCTATGATATCCAGTCTTTCACAGACACAGGTATGTCTTTACTTGAGTAATGAACTTGGTGTACACAGTAGTGCTTTCTGTAATTTCGTACTGAACAATAATCATTAGAGGAAGCTTAGCGCATTCAGTCGTGTTTAAAATAGATAACTCCTCTCTGTTGAGATAAGCCTGAGAGTTAGGTGGGATCCTTTGTAATTTGTTTTCTGTATTTTGAGATAAATGACCTATTTGAATCATCTTGAAGCTTAGAGATTGGAGCTGGAACTTTGGTGACTTAAGGACATTGAACTTATGGTAGAGATGGGTCGAGGAGGTCACAGCTCATAGGGAAGGCGGTGTGTGTGTCTGTCAGACAGGCGGACTCTTAGGTAAAGACGAGGTGTTTCAGTTGAAAGCTTTAAAGTAGTAGATCCAGTCGTCAGAATCTTTGTGATTCGTGTATACAGCAGTTCACGGAATCTGTGAGCCTTCCAGCGATCCCGGTGCCTTGTCTAAAGCACTGACTCTTCGGTTTAGAACAGCTTCCAGATCACACTTTAAAACACTGTCACTTTTCTCACGGAATTTTTCTTTGAGAATTCATTTAACATTTTATAAAGATTTAACCTACTTAACTGAAAAGGAAGAGGGAAAATGGCGACAATTTCTTTAAAAGTCACTTTGACATCACCAGTTAATTGTAATGAGGAGAGAGGAAATATTCTCTTTTCTGGTGTTTTGCTTTCTGGAGTTTGGATTCCACCAAATCCAGTGCTCTCCAGCTCTGACCTACCTGGGAAGTGATGAACCTTGTTTCCTGCAAAGCCACATTCTCCATGCTGTCAGTCACTGACTAGTCTGCATGTGTAAATAGTGTAAGGAGGCCGTGGCAGGGAGGATGGTGTCTGAAAGCAGAGGAAGGAAGGCAGGCAGGGGCACACAGAAGTGATTGGCACTCACTGTAAGAAAGCAACAAGCAAGTGGTGCTGAGAAGCCAGAGTCCTTTGATTACTGTTAAGGGGGGTTACTTGGTTCTGTTATGTGACTCCTGTCAAAGGCCCATCTGAGAGACACTCAGACCTCTTCTTACAAGTAGAATTTACAAAAGTTTTCATACTGGCTATTTGTATAAGGTACCCTGGTCATTAAGGTTTGTGAGACACCATGATGGGTCTAATGTCAAATGGCCATGCTTACATAGTAACTGCCCAGTTCATGCAAAAGGAAAGGTCAAGTTCTGCTTGTAGTTTATAATATATCATCTTCCTTCATTATAATATTACTGTTTGTTGTCTGTATATTTTGGGACTAGAAAGGTAATAAAGCTAGGGGATGTTCCCAGCAGGGTCTTGAGTATAGTTTGGTAATTATTAGCAGTTTGCAAGCAATACTTGTTACTTAGACACAGTGAATACAAGCCAAATATCAAATATCTATTGGTACTTAGGATTAGGGCTTTTTTAAAAAAATATTTTATGAGGATTTATTTTATGTGTATGGGTATTTTGCAAACCTGTATATATATGCACTATGTATGTGCCTGGTGCTTACAAAGACCAGAAGAAGGTGTCTGAGCCCCTGAAACTGGAGTTATGGATGGCTATAGCTTGGTGTTAAGTAGATACTGAGAACTAGCAAGCCATCTCTCCAGCACCAGACTGTTTTCTAGCTGAGTCTTGATTGTAGTGTTAGGAAAGCTTTATGTTAGGAATTTAGAGGTTATGGGTCTGACCTTGACCAGGACCTCCTCTCTCTTGGAGTCTGTGGTTCCTGCTCAGGGTGTGTGTTTTTTGAGGATTTTTTTCTTCCTGAAATACTGTTAGACCCAGATACTGTCAGCTTACTTTGCACTGAAATCATTTGGGTTTTGGCAGAGGGTTTTTTGTAGCTCAGATTGTCCTAGGACTGGCTCTTAGGTTCTGTCGGGTGGCAAGTTAGTGTCCTATTCTCCTTTCCTCATAGTCCTGTGACCACCTCACAGGCTGTCTTCCCCTGTTCTGTTCACGGGATTCTGCAGCTTGCTTATGCTTTTTCCTGCTGCTTCTAGCTCCGGCATCAGTTTGATAGTTGTGCAATTGGATCCCCTCCATACTTCTGTTTTTTTAAATGTAACCCATACTGTCCTTGGATTTACTATAAAGGTTAAGATTTCCTTCAACGTATTCTCCTGTCTTCATGACTAATTGTTGGGTTTTTACAGGTACTGTACCACAGAACCTCATTTAAATATTCCCATTTTGAGGTACTGTCATCTAAATTTGTACTTACTGTTAGTATTTTTGAGCCACATGTTTTGTTTTGTTTTTGGTTTTTTTTTCCATATTAGAAAGTATAGACTAGAAAGAATATAGAGAGTTTTACATTGAAAATTTGTTTTTATGGTTTTGGGTGTGTGTGTGTGTTTTTTTTTTTTTTAAACTAGTATATTATGTAGCTCTGACAGTCCTGGAATTCACTGTGTAGAAGTGTAGATCAGGCTGGCCTTGAACTCAAAGAGATCTGTCTGTCTCTGCCTCTGGAATTCAAGGTGTGTGCCACCATATCCTGTCTATAAAGATTATGTGTGTCTATCTGTAGAAGTGGGTTTGTGGGTGAACAGCCAATCATGGAAAGGTGTTAGATCTCCTGGAGTTGGAGTTACAGGCAATTGTGAGCTGCTTTATATGGGTTCTGGGATTCAGACTCTGGTCTTCTGCACAAACAGCACTGGCTCTTAACAGCCAAGTGCCTTCAGCCATCCTTGGCTTGTGAAGTATCTGTCTGCAGGTGTGGCTCCTTGCTGTTTGCCCTTCACTATGTGGCAGCAGGCAATGTTTTCCAGGATTAAAAGGCTTAGACTTTGTGGATGGTGGAGAGAGAGGTACAGATGTACAGAGTACTTTGGATTCTGGTATTTTCTAAACAGTTGTTGATTTTTATTAGCTCCTAGAGAGTTAGTATGCTAAAGGGTTGAATGTGGATTTGCTCTTTGTTGGATTGTATCAGACTAGGGAAAGGCAGTGGGAAAGGTTCCCCACGTACATTACTTTCTTCTGGATGCATTTAAACCCGCCCTTATTTCTGTTCTTTGTAACAATGTCTGTTGTGTAGTTTATAGGCAAGCAATAAACAGCAAGATGTTTGAGTTGGATATGAAGATTGCAGCAATGCATGTGAAGAGAAAGCAACTCCATCAGCTGCTGCCTAGTCACGTGCTTCAGAAGAGGAAGAAGGTAAGTCAGAGGGGTCCGTGCACCACTCATCATCACATGCTTTGTGCATGTGCCGCTGGTGTTTCAGAACTCACATCCTGTTCGGGGTGGGTGCTGTTAACTGAGGGCAGCATTTGCCAGGCTTGTCAGTTTGTGAAGTCTTGTTCTCAGCACTGTGTGTGCGTACTTGTCTCATGACTGGAAAGAGGTTAATGTGACACGTGGCACCGAGTTTGTATATGCCACATTCTCTCAGGAAGACAAACACCTTTAAAGTTTCATACAAGTGTCTAAACTTCCGAGAGAACAGAGTTGTCATTACATGTTCAAACTGTACTTTTAAGAAGGAAGATGTCTTGTTTAGTGTAAGAGAATAGGTGTAGTTTTAAAAATTAAGAGTGGGTTCTTGATAGTTCAGCGGGCAGTCTGCTGATGACCTGAGTTCAATCCCTCGGACCTACAGAATAGAGGAAGTAACCCCTGCAGTTACTCTCTGACCTCCACAGCCTTGCTGGAGGGGTGTGTCCATGTCTACCTCCTCCTTTCTCATTAATTAAAGAGTTAATTGTACAAGGGACTGGAGAGGTTGCTTAGTTGTTAGTGTTCATTACACTGGGTATGGCATATGCCTGTAATTCCAACTACATGGGAAGAAATTGGAGGGTTGAGGCAGGAGGATTGCCTGAGCCCAGGGATTAAGGCAGACATGGACAACATGTGATCTTGTCTTTTTGTTTTGTTTTTGTTTTGAGGCAGGGTTTCTCTGTTGCTCTGACTGTCCTGGAACTTGTTCTGTAAACCAGGGCATCCTTGAACTCAGTGATCCTCCTACCTCTGCCTCTGGAGGGTGGAATTAAATGTGCTCCATTATGCCCAGCCTTGGGACCTTTTCTGTAATGAGAACACTAAAGACGAAATCGTGTGGTCCTCACAAAGGTGGTTGTCATTGTCCTGCTTACTAAAACTTTGCAATGATGCACCAGTATTTATAGTCTTCTGATAAAGTTTCAAATCCACTTGAGTGTTCACTTCTCATTTTTCATATCAGATGCATAGTTAAGTCTAGGAGGTGCATGACTCTGCTTTTTATAGTCCTCATGACATGGAGGATTTTTATAACTTGTTTATGTGTGCTTCTCAATAGAAATTATAAATTTTGTAAATTTGAGTGCTTAAAGACATGTAAATTAAACTTCTCTTGGTTGCAGCATTCAACAGAAGGAGTCAAGTTAACAGCCCTGAATGACAGCAGCCTTGACTTGTCTATGGACAGTGATAACAGCATGTCTGTGCCTTCCCCCACGAGTGCTATGAAGACCAGTCCATTGAACAGTTCTGGCAGCTCTCAGGGGTAAGGGAAGTGAGGCAGGAGGAGAGCAAGTGCCTGTTTGTGAAACACAGTGGAGGCCCCGCTGCTTAGTCTTAAGTCATTCTAAGTTACCATTTTCTAAATTGATTTTCATTAGTATTAGTTATGCAAGCTGATAAATGTCATTGGAGCATATGAAGTATCTGGTCATAGCCACCCTGTGCTGTTCCTATCCCTTGTCTATCTCTTTTGATGCTGACTTTTTTTGGTACCTTTTTTTTTTTTTTTAAGATTTTAATTATTTATATATATGATGGGTATACTGTCACTGTCTTCAAACACACCAGTAGAGGTCATCAGATACTGTTATGGATGATTGTGAGCCTCTATGTGGTTGCTGGGAATTGATCTCAGAACCCCTCGAAGAGCAGTTAGTGTTCTTAAGTGCTGAGCCATTTCTCCAGCCCTAAAGTACCAGTTTTAACTCTTAGTTTATGGACAGTGATTTTTAGTTTTGCCCCAGCTGTCTATGATACTTCATTTTGGGGACCAGAATGCCTCGATTTATGAGTGATGTTGGTGCCATCATCTGTCCAGGCTTACTTAGAGACAGACAGGACTGAGCACCCTATGCCTGAATGTGCTCGTCTCCGTGACTGTGGGAACCGGGACTGACTTACAGAGGGTCAGTGCTTGCACTGGGTGGTTTTAGAGAAAAGTAAGGGTTTTTTTTCCCTTAGAAGAATTTGCTGTTTTAAAACATAGAAAGCACTTTAAGAATTGCTAAAAAGGATCTGTATCCCATAAAAATTAGAACGTGATGAGGCTGCATTTGCTTTCCGCATTTATAGCTTATTGCTGTCTGCACTTTCTGTTAGGTTTTACCACATCACCTTATTTTCAGGGGGTCTTGTTGGCAGTTGTGATGGGGTCTTGTTGGCAGTTACTGTTAGTAAGTTGACATGAGAACACTGACCTTTTGATAGGTTTTAGCTTAATAAGTTAAATATGTGTGTTCTCACTGCCAAATCAAATAATTCATCTTACTGGCCATATTTAAAGTACAGAACAGCTGCATTCGTTTTTGTCAGCTGTGGTTTTTATATGACGTGTACATCATAGAACGTTTGTCTCTGTTGCTGTATGTATTTTATGCTTTTAATTGTTATAGAAGCATGGGACATTAAAACCAAAGAAACATTTGACTTTCCATCAGTAGCATATGTTGTTAAACATTTAACTGTTGTTCTGATTGTCTCTAACATACTATCTATCCCTGCCCCTTCTATCCTTCTCTTTCTGTTTCCTGTTTTAGCAGAAACAGTCCTGCTCCAGCTGTGACCGCAGCATCTGTGACCAGCATCCAGGCTTCTGAGGTTTCTGTACCACAAGTAAATTCCAGTGAAAGCTCAGGGGGTAAGAAGCTGGGTCGGCCACTAATGGGCTTATTGGTTAAGTTGTTGTGAATTCAGTTTTTAGTGCCTTTTTAAAATATTTTAATGAATTTATTTGTTTGTGTGTGTCCCTGCTTGTCTGTATGTGCACTCTGTGTTGAAGGAGGGCATCAGAGCCCTTGGAGTTAACAGATGGTTGCTAATCTAACATAGGTGCTAGGAACAGTTCTTAACCTCTGAGCCATCTCTCTCCTGCCCCTTTTGCTTTGTTTTTAAGGCAGAGTTTTAGCCTCAAACCTCTTAATCCTCTTGTTCTCTCCCCCGATCCCCCAACCCTCAGTGTTCTGTGGTTATAGGTGTGTGCTTGGTACTTGTCTTTTACTAGCACTTTAGTGATTGGAGAGGAAGTCATTCATGAAGTGAGTTAAGTGAAGCATAAGCTTTCTTTTATAACTTGATGTTGTGGTGACTTTAATTTGTGTGTTCATGTCTTTCTGTTTAGGTCCATCGAGCGAAAGCATTCCTCAAACTGCCACACAGCCAGCCATTTCTCCACCACCAAAGCCTACAGTCTCCAGAGTTGTCTCCTCAACACGACTGGTAAACCCATCGCCTAGACCTTCAGGAAACGCAGCAACAAAAGTACCTAATCCTATAGTAGGAGTCAAAAGAACTTCCTCACCCCATAAAGAAGAAAGTCCTAAGAAAACCAAAACAGAAGAGGTATATGTGCTTACTTACATACATGTATGAAAAGATAAAGGCATGGCAGCCTGGCTCACCTGCTCCTGAATCTAGTAGGGAACACTCAGAAGACCTGGGGCATCTGCAGTGCTTTACTGCAGACGTGCTTTACCGCACTAGTGTTTCTACCTCTCCTACTCTACTAGGTAACTTCTGCATCCAATGGTAGTTTGGAAAACTGTTAATATCCTAACTACTATTCTTTAGTGCTATTTATTTCTCCTGATTCTTTATGGCTCTTTAAAGAATGTTTTGCCTTTAACTCAGTTTTATATTGTGATGGGCATCAGAGGGTGACTGAGCACTAGCTGACTGCTTGGAGGTCCTGGGAGGGAACTTAGAGCTTGCCCCACCTCTAAGCTGTAGCCCTCATCCTCAGGCATTACTCTTGTGATGAACACATTGCAAAGGCAGATTAGTTTAAGACCTCCAGCTTTCAGGAAGCTTCCTTTGTGTTTAACAGTCCTGTCAAACCAGCATTGAGATGCAAGCAGTGTTAGGAACTTACTGGGCATTGTGTTGCATGTTGTGAGTCACTGGGTGTGCCACACAAATACTCCTCCTGTGCTGCCCTCCATCACTGGAGTGCCAGTCTAAATGTCCCGGGGTTCAGCTGTGCAGTGTGCGCTCTGCAGTTATCTCATGTTTGCTTCAGGGACAGTCACCATTGCCCAGAGGTCCAGCCTCTGAGCACCTGACGAGCCTGCTCTAGTTTGTTATTAAGAGCTTGGTTTGGATCAGAGGAGCCTGAGTTTCTCTTGACTATCCATTGCACCTTGATCAGTATTGGTGAAAATCTGTAATCAGACACCTTTGTTTAGATTGATTTTAGAAATATCTGAATCAATTACTGGAGTAACATTTTGTTATTTGTGATGCTAAACTAGAATGACAATAGAACGTATATCACCCATCCAGACAGGTTCTGAAAATCGATGTGTTTGCAGTGTAGTGCTTTTGTTGTTGTTTTGTGCGTGAGGCTAGGGATGTAATCCAGGGCCTTATGTATTTCAGTGTTCTACCACTGAATTACATCTCTAACTCCTTTGTGGTAATTTTTATTTGATTTTCCTGCCTTAGTCTCTTGAGTGCTGGGTCTTGACTTTTTTAGACAGTCATATTAAAGACTCCTGATAACTCTGCATCAGAGCCCTTCTGGGAACTGGATTTGGAAATATGTTTTTGAGGCAGTCACAGAAACAGTACTTGAAGCTGGCTTTAAATCTAGGATCTTCATGCTTCTGTTTCCTTAGTTCTGGAATTACAGTTAAGAACCACTGTGTCTGATTGAATTTAGATTTCTTTTTACCTTCGAATCTGTAAGACTTAAGGCTAGACTTTGATTTCTCAACCTCATCTCCTTATGATAAAGTGCCAGTGAGCACTTGGCTTGTCACTGTTGCTACAGTGACACTTGTGCTCAGAGTTGTTACAGTTAGTGTGGAAAACACGACATAACTATGTCAACAAAAGCAGCCCATTAATGCCTTAAAGTTTACACAATATAGCTACAGTTGTAGGTAGCTCAGCCACTCTCTTTGCCCCCTCAATCCAGCCTTTCTGTTTGTTTGTTAAGGTAAGGTAAGGTCTTTAAGTTTGGCCTGGAACTGAACTGACTATGTGAAATCACGGTGTGGTCCAGACCAGCTTCAAACTTGTCTCTCTTCTTCCGCCTTCTTCCCTACCCGAGCCCTTGAGTGCTGGGTCATAGGCACTGTCCTCCAGTCCTTGTTTCTTCTTACTTCTGTCACTAAGTGCTTTTAACACAAAATCTACTTGCTGTTATTGTTATTCCCTAGAATTATATATCACTAGAATTTCAAGATCACATCTATAAGAGAAAGTATGAGTAAGTCGGATTAGCCTACTTGATAATATGATGTCCCTGTTCTCACCATTTTCAAAATATTCTCTTGTTTGAACATGGGAGTAAATAAATATAAGATGCCAGTGTTGAAATTACTTGGTGTCTTTTAAATGTCCTTTAAAACACGGGCTTTTTTTTTTTTTTTTTTTTTTTTTAGAATTTCACTGGCTCCTTGGAGCCAGTCAGCCCAGTCATAGAACTTTTTAAAGTACAGGCAAGGCTCTTGCTCACTTTGTGGGCTGGTTGCACATGCGCAATGTCTCTTGCAATTACAAAACTAAATTTAGTCAAAGGTACTAAACTGGCCTCTCACGGCATTGACTTGAATCCGTGTGTTCTGGTTTAACCGTCTTATTTAGGTCATTTGTTCTGTTGACCTATTGGACATGACCACACATGTTTTTCCAGAACTCAGGGCAGGGAACTAGGAGGCCATCATAGGCCTAACAGTGAGGAGCAAACAGAAACTCCAGTCACATGTACATAGTAAGGTTTCAGGTGCTGGGAGTGTTGCAGTTTAGTACATTGTATCCTAGTAGAGAAAACTTAGTCATACTATATGAATAAAAGTCTCTTTTAAATTTTTGTGTATGTTGTACTAGTTGAACCTGGGGTCATTTGCATAGGTGAAGTACTAAGCCCTTAAAACTTTTGTATATGGGAAATTTAAATATGTGGAGAAGTAACAGGTGCACTGTTAATGTCACCCGGTCTCAGCGGAGACCTGAGCAGCGTGTTTCCTTTCCTTTACGTTTGCTCAGCGCTCGCTTTCTTCGCTTCAGGCATACATGAGTATATAAGTGTGTGTCTACAAATAAGGACATGGATCAGCCATAGCTGGATGTGTGTCACAGAGCGGTCAGTAACCCTAAAGTGTGACATTTGTCATTATCTGTATAGTTACAACAAATGTTTGTTTTCAACTCAGTTCTGAGAAACAAGGCCATTATTAAAATTAGTTTTTAGTAAATTGTTGACTTACTTTTTAATTTTATAGTTACTTATAGTTTTAAAACTTTTTAAAAACGTATTTAAAATATCAGGGACTAAGGAGATAGCATAGTCTGTGAAGTACTTGCATAAGGACCAGTAACATGTGAAAAGCCAGACGTGGTGGCACATATTGGGCTCCCTCCCAGGAGGCAGCCCTTCCTAGTGGTGCGGGCAGACAAGGTGACAAGTCAGTAAACTTGAGAGTGGGGCTTTTAGGACCCTGAATTCTTTCAGGATGCTAATGTTTTGCCAAGAAAAGCTATGTGTTTCTGTGAGCTTGAGTGTTTCTGGGGTAGTTATGCTTGGGAAAGTTAAAGTCCGGTTCTTTATAAAATGTCCCAATCCTGTGGTGTGCTAGGAGGCCCGTGAAGAACTTCCTGTCCTGGAGACCCCACTGTTGCACATTCTCAGGGCTCCTTCATGAGGGGAGCTTTCCTTTCCTTAGAAAAGAACGATTCCTGAGCTCTTTGGTTTGGGGAGTGTACTTTATGTGATGGCGTTTACAAAAACAATTTTGATCACGTTTAAAATTTTTTGGTGCTTACTAAAGCTAAGTAAGTTAAATTATTTAATTTAAAAAATCTCCTTTAGAAGAGACTGATCTATTTTACTTCTTTATAGTTTTGAAAACTTTATTAAATTAAAGCATTAATTGGCAGATAATCTAAATTTTCATTTTGGAGAATAAAGCTTTTTTTTTTAAAAACAGGATGAAACAAGTGAAGATGCTAAGTGTCTTGCTCTGAGTGGACACGATAGGACTGAGACGCAGGTATCCTGACCTAGCCTGTAGGGTGCGCGGGGAGACGGGCCTGCGTGTGGAGACGCGTGCCTGTCAGTGTGGGGCTCTCTTACCACTGTTTAATGTTAATTAAGTCTGCGAGTAGTGTCTGATGCCGTGTGTAAAACAGGAACTTAGAGTTTAGGAGAGAAGGTAAGATGGTGGTGTCTGGGACTTGTGTGTTAGTAGTGACGGTGCACGTCAGTGAGGGGTGGGAGACGTGGGACAAAGGGGAAAGTGCTGCTCTTAGCGCAAGATAGGCTAACCTTTGAAGCCGTACTCGACTGACACTGGGAGTTCAGGGTAGGGAGAGACTAACCTCACTCACTGTTGGGTCTGACCCTAGGGTGGGTTAGGAAAACCGTTTTCAGCAGGCTTTGGCTGGACTGAGATGGGCACTGAGGAAGATAGTGGTTCTTTTCAAACTGAAAGACTGAAAATGACTTAATTTTAGAAATTGAGATATGCCAAAGGCTTAACTTTCCCAATTTAGCCAAATTCCCATGAAGAATATTTTAGTAAGTATTCTTTTGATGTCTTTCAAGCTGTGTGTGTATACATATGCACCAATGCTTTTACTTTCTATTTATAATGTACTTTGCAAACCAAGAAAATATGTTATATAATCTGCATAATGACTGCATTGGAAGGGTTTTTTTTTTTTTTTATTAATCATTACACCTTACTAGTTGCTTATTATCAGCAACTGTTTTCATTAAGAACAAGTTTGTACCTTCCCACTGCAGCATTGTAGTATTGTAAATATCTGTCCTTCAGCTCTGCTTGTTTAATGAATTCTTAAGAACTTGACTCATAGTCCAAATTGTCCCTGGAAAGACTCCACTTCTTCTACTCGGACTGCTCATGTCTTGTTAACCCTTTGCAGTTTTGTAGGGAAGCAGTGATGGCTCCTGTTTTCTTACTTGAGAACTGTTTTTATCTGCATTTTCATTTGTTTGTGTGTTTTATATACTATTTTATGCCAGTGAAGCTGCCGTGGATGACACTGGTCACCCTGTGTTGACTGGGTCACTCTCAGGAGACTTGGGCAGAGGGCAGGAGAGACCCTAAGGAAAGGACAGTTTGCAGCTGTCTGCTTCTGTACTGTACTTACAGATGTGGGGCAACTTTTGTGCTTCTGAATAATTTTATTTACTAAGGTTGTACATTTCCCCCACTTAGTTAAGGTCTTTTTTTGGGTTTATGTTTTGTTAATTATTGTCTAGGTAACATTTTCTAAGTGCCTGTGCATACCTTTAATTAGTACTTGTTAAAATATCCAAGTTAGAGCAATTTGGGAACTGTGAGACACGTTGGTCATGCCTTACAATTTGTATCTGAAACGGAGAAATAACCTGTAACAGGGCCTGACGACATGCTGAGATTTAATAATGTTGGCACTGCCTCTCCCCACCCTCCTGTTGGTAATCTGTCTTCTTTATCAGTCACTGCACTCATTTATGCTCTTTGATTATTATTTTTCTTTTTTTTTTTTAAAAGTGTCTCTTCCCCTCTCCCCATCCTTTGTCTCCCAGGAACAAGCTGATGTGGAGACAAGTACGGTCCAATCAGAATCTGTCCCGGCGTCGCCGTCTCTGTCGGCCTCTCAGGTACTAAGTGTAAAACAAGCACGGAGAGTTTGGTCAGTGGTTTCCATATTAGAGTGCTATATTGATTTCAAATGAAGGTTTATGATAGACTATTAAAGTTTTGTTTGTGGAAGTAGGTAATTGAAGCCTGTAAGCTTAGTTAAAGGCAGGCAGACACTTGCTTGGAGCTGTTGCTTCCTCCAGCGGCGGCGGCGGCTGTAGCTCGTCCCTTTCACTGCAAGTCCTTCAGGTCCTCACTGTGTGTGATGGTGTAAATGTTTGTTTATAGGTCGAAGGCTGGCCGTGAAAAGGGGACAAACAATTGTTCCAGACCTGTTGAAGGCTCATGGAGATGTCCATAGTATCCGTTCAGTCACGTATAGCTTAGGCTCTCCAGGACTGCCTTGTTGTTTTCCTGATGTGTTCATTTTTAAGATGTGTTTCTGTTTCAGCTTAGTTTTTAGTACTGGTTCTGTTTAGTTACTCACTAGACAGTACATAACTTCTGAGAGTGATAGACAGTTGCTTATGCACACAAGCAGGCTCGTCTCCTCTTGTTTCTTGTTTTTCTTCTTAATCCTTTTAAACTTAAAAAACCCAAGCGTAGGTCAAACATTGGCTAAAAACCAGTGTTTCCTTGTAGTACCTGCTAATTAGATTAACTGCAATGTCCCTGAGCCAGCTGCCAGCCATGGGGCTTGGCTGTGTCTTGGAGTCTGTGTGCTCATGGGAAACACACTCCTCCACAGTCGGCCAACACTGGAGTGTTCTGTTCAGTTTCTGAAAGAGTTTTTGTTTGGATGCTTTTAGTCAACTGCAGTTCTGCAGGTTGTCCACTGATCACATCCCATGGCGCCCCATTAGGCTTGTTTTTTGAAAGGGTTGGTTTTTTTGTTTTTTTGAAAGTGTTTTAAACTAGTCAAACCACCTTAGTTATGCTATTCTTAAAGAATGCAGTTTGTGTCCTGTGATTTAGGGAGGGGTTTACTGAGGAGTAGTAGTGTCTAAATACAGCATTGCCACATAGTGATGTAATCACAGATAATTGGGAGCATTGCCAATTTAGCTTCAGAATAATTTTTGGTTAAAGGCCACAGGAAGGAGTAGAGTGGCTCTGACCTGCTGTGGCTGAAGCTGGCTGAGCATGTGAGACTAAGGAGCACTCTCAACGTCTATGTCTGTGGGAACTTATGACACATTTTATGATTTACCTCTGTAGTTTGAATATTAAAGATGCCTTGTAATATAATTTGTAGTACAGTTTTTTTTAATTCCCTAAAAGCTGGGATAACTTGCTGTTCAGCTGTACAGTTGATTTTATAATTTATAGTGTTAGAACATAACTGCTAACTGCTGGTTCTGTGTATCAGGTGCATTTAAGCGTTCCCTCCACAGGAGGGCACTTCGACACCGCTTCTGTCAGAGAGAGCAGTTAGTACCTTAGCTAAACTCAGTCCAACATTAACCGAATGTTATTTTATTAATAATATCTTTCTCTCTTTCCTTCTTTATTTTGTGAAACATTTCTAAGGTGTGTATTTGAAGTTATTAGAATAATAGAATAATTTTTGATAAATCATGAAAATATTATGCTGTTTCGAACATTTCTGCGAGTCTAGAATGTATCTGATTGTACTAGTTTTGTTTATTTGCACTGCATATTTTCCATGTAGAATTGCTGTTTTTTGTTTGCCTCATCCTTGCCTCATAATAAAGCTGCATCTCTTCCTAGGAGTAAGGCGGTGGGAGACACATCCCATTGTCAGTCACAGTGCTTTAAACTGTGCTGTGTTCTTTGCTTTCATTCTCAGAAAACATCCAGTACAGACCTTTCTGATATCCCTGCTCTCCCTGCAAATCCTATTCCTGTTATCAAGAATTCAATAAAACTGAGACTGAATCGGTAAAACCACCTCAGGGTCCATAAACAGTATCTGCCAACTCAACCTGTTGTCTTCAGATGCTTAAACAAAAGAAAGAAAGAAACAGAAAGAAAGGAAAAAAAAAAGGAGATTGGAGGGACAAGACTAGACCTGACTGACAGTGGGTTTAGCTGTTTGGTGACCTCCCTTACTTGGGCTCCTCAGCACTTGATCAGAAGTCCAGGTTAGTATGCGAAGCCAGGAGACTATTATTACTGTGTTAGCAACAGTTGCATTAACGATTTCAGAAAATTACTGCCTTTAAGAAGGAAACAAAACAAAACCCTCAAGCTATGTTTGTATCCATAATTGACATCCGGATCGGGTTTATTTGTGATGCATTGTTTGAAAATTGCAATACAAACTGGCATAAGAACTCCTTATTCTGATGATGCACTTTTATGTATTTTTTTTATTAGAAAGTAGAACTAATTTTAGATTTTCAGCTTAATGGATTTTCAATTTTTTTTCCCAAAGAATTTTCTTTACAATTAGTCTTTAAATTGCATACCTTGTGCAGTGGTGTACTATTCTGCCTCAGAGGGACAGGAGGACACCTAGCTCAGTCCTTAAGGGCAGCTGCAGCCCTTAGGGTGAATTGTCAATACTAAGGTATACTTTGGACACTGAAAGAATAATTAGGCGATACTTGGTTTTGATGAGGTTATGATTAAGAAGTATATATTCCTTTTATTTATAGAGTTGTTTTATAGTGCATACAAATCAGCAGTCAGCCAACAAGTGTGGTCTTCGAGCTTTCTCAAGCTCTGTTCTTTTGCCTTCAGTCTGTTAGTCTTCGAAACAACAGTGCTCTCTCCTCTCCCCACCCCCTACTCCCTTTTTTTTTGCCTTTCTTTTTCCCTTTTGCTTGTATGCACAAGGTAAGGCTTATTTCACAGAAACCAGAATGCCAGTATTTTCCTAAGCCATGGCATGTAACCGTGACCCTGTGGCTACATGACACACAACATAACTTTGGTCCCATGGCTAGAATGACTGAAAGCCATACCGTGAAGCATCTCCAGAGGATGGCCATTTGATCTCTGAAAGGATTTTGTACACTCCACAGAACTCCTGTTCCTGTCTTAGACAAATTGATTTTCAATTTTAAAAGTGGGCAAAAAGGCATTTTCTTCAGATTTTTAAAATAATTTTTATTTTTAACCAGTTTATCAAACTTTGTCAGTGAATTTTACATACAGAAACATTTTAAAAATCACTTCTAGGAAGCCCTTGACGTTTAGTCAGCTCTCCACTTTTGAATTTTTTTGTTCTATCAAAAAATTAGAAGCCTCCTTTAAAGACAGTGATTTCTCATAATTAAGTAGCAGAATTCTCGTCCATCTTGTGACATCTGACAGATGTCAGGTGTTGATAAAGTTACTGTCTGTCAATCTGGATAAAGCAGAGCTGTGGCAGCAGGTCTCTGTATGAGCACGGTGTTTGGATCCTTCATTTCGCTGCATTCTCTCTCACACACACATATTTGTGCATTTTCATGTTACACTGCAATTACTTAAACTTTCCCGTTCTAAATTAATTTTCAAGGCTGGAGTGCAGTCCTTCCCCTTAGCTATGCATCAGTGAAGGCTTTTTTACATTGTTAGAGACAGTATTCTAGTCTCCACCTCTTGCTCTGCAGTCACCCTGCCCCTCCCACCACTTGAGTAAAGAAGACGGTCGGCTAACAGGTGACATATGCCGGTGTCTGTGCGTGTAGCTTCGGAGTTAGATTGACATCACCAGGCACAAATTTAGTCTTGTCGTTTTGTTTACACATTGGGGGAAAATTCAGTTTAATAAACGTTCCGTGTAACCGCATCCAAGTTTCACCAGGCTGGAGACGTGGATCTTTCTGTGTAGTGACTTTTTATTTCTAGTTTCCATAACCTGGAGATCAGACTGTTGCTTTCGCATGATGTAAGTAGTGTCTCATGACTGGAGTTTGCTTTGTTTTATAGTATCTGTACTCCTTGTATTTTTCAAGAGCTATTTTGTAAACAGATGATGTATTTCTCCATTGAAAACACAATAAAAAAAAAAAAAACAGCACAAATCCCACCGTTGCCTGGTTTCTTTTGACTCTCTTCTCCTCTCTTCTTTCAGTGATCTAATCTAATTGGTTTTCCGTATAAATGTGTAGTTCGGGCCCAAAACGAAGATTGGAATTTAATGTGCTTATATTTGGCAGGTTTGTTTTAGGTTAGCCTATTTGTAACCCAGTACTAATATGTCTCACACGATAGCAGGCATTTGTTGTTCACATAAATGACCTTTAGGGAGGAAAGTACGATCATAGCTACCCCTGATTTACTTTGAACAGTTCCATTTCCTGCAGTTGTCTTCTGTTTAGACTACACACTGTACATTTCCCGGTATTGATGCATATGGCTGTTTGGTGCTGCTGGCTTTAAAGTAGCTTGCATTTCTCTATGTCAGCAGGTGGCACTGTTGTCTTTCAGTAGACTTATAATTGTGTCTTACAAACAGCTTGAATCTTGTTTATTTTACTGGATCAAATTCTGGCATTTTTCTTCACTGGACTGTGAGTTTGTGACGGCCAACTTTTAGGGCTGACTGCCTTAGTCTTGAGTAGAGAGACTCTTTGATACAAAAGTCATTTTGCAAAGGGTTAGCAGCTCTGCACATTCATGCCGTCCCTAAAGCTCCAAGTGCTCAGAACCTTCATCGAGTGCATGACTCGCTCGCTATTGCTTACTCAAGTAGAATGTGAGTTGATTCAGGAAAGGCTTATTCAGCAGAAGTGCAGAAATGGTCAAACTTCCTCAGGGCTCCATCACTAACGTTCACAGGGTTGAGCTTGCCTTCCTCCTACCCTGGTAGACAACTAGCTGTGGGACTGGACCCTGCTTCCTGAGATTTGTCACCCATGTAGTCATCACGGTAGTCACCCATAGGTATTTCCTGCATCTTGCTGAATTAGTAAAATGATAATTGGAAATTGAGTGTTTGTGTCTCCGGTAAATTCTGGAATAAAACTTTTATTTCTAATTAGCACCTCTGTTTTTTCTCTACACAGAAAAATATTTTAAAGCTCTGCATAATGTTAATTCTGGCCGCATTCAAGGTGGCAGCAAATGATCAGCAACTCCCAGTAGTAATTGACACAGAAAGGACCGCCCCTGTCGTACACACTGTAGGCTGAGCTTTGCCGCCCCAGCATGCTAGCGTGCTGAATTGTTGTCTGAAGGCATTGCATGCACAGTTCCTTCTGTTGCCTATTTTAACTCTAATAAAAACCAACTACTATGAAAGGGTTGCCTTTTGGCCTGGGTTGTGTGCCTCGATTTGTTGTTGTTGTTGTTTTGTTTTTTTATTTTAGTTCACACTTGTTTTTTTGTTTGTTTTTTCGAGACAAGGTTTCTCTGTGTAGCCCTGGCTGTCCTGGAACTCACTCTGTAGACCAGGCTGGCCTCGAACTCAGAAATCCACCTGCCTCTGCCTCCCAAGTGCTGGGATTAAAGGCGTGCGCCACCACCGCCCGGCCTGTTAGTTTTTTTTACACCCGAACCACAAATAGATGCTGTCTTGACTCAGACCTGAGCTTGGTAAATGAGGTAGTGTTTTGTTCTGTGTTAAACATGGCCTTCAGGTGTACACAAACAAGTAATTTTAGTTCTGTGTGGTGAGTCTCGTGGTTGTAGAACTAGCTTTCTACCAATCTAGAAGTTGTTGCTGTCCTCCAAGGATTAACATTGGTGGAAAGAAAAGGGTGAAGGATTATGTTGTCTGGCGGGCTGGAGGCAGAACCTGGGTTTTCACCACGTGACAGGCAAGCACGTGACTCGTAAGCTGCGCTCAACTCCAGGCTACTCTGATTTTGAAAAAAGTTACAAACAGTACCATGTACATGATTACCAGTGATGGAGACTAAGAACAATGAGTGCACAGCACAGTCTTTTGTAAAAGACCTTAGAAAATATTCTGGCTCCAAGGGAATGATGGCACATGTGTTCCCAAGACACGGTGTTAGAGTTCTTTTCTAGATGTGACTTCATTCCGAGTAGGTGGGTCACTTCTGCCTGCCTTTGTTTTTCTTCCTTGGAGATCTGCCTGTGTCTCCCCTGATCTGGTAATGTCCTAGTTGTTGAAAGGAATTAAAGTGTACTTTTCTTTTCCTTGTCTCAATCCTAGGTCGTCCTCTTCTTCCTCCTCCTCCTCTTTTTTTTTTTTTTTTTTTTGAGATGGTTTCTCTGTGTAGCCCTGGCTGTCCAGGAACTCAACTCTGAAGACCAGGCTGGCCTCGAACTCAGAAATTCACCTGCCTCTGCCTCCCAAGTGCTGGGATTTAAATGCATGTGCCACCACTGCACAGCTCTCTCTTCTTTTTTAATGTTAGCATTTAATGAACCTTCCTGGGTTGCTTCAAGCCCTCAGGACACAGGCATCTCCAGTACCTTTAATCTTCTCTTCAGCTCTTGTGCTGAAGGGTTTGACCGTCACAGTGGCAGACTGCCTAGAGAGCTCTCCCTTCCCAGTACCTCATCTTGTCCTGATTGCACAGTATCTGCGATGGGAGAGCTTCAGGCTTGACCCGTGTTGACAGTGGGTAGAGGCTCTGGTTCCTCTTAAGTGGTAGTGCTGCACACCAACTTTTCCCAAAGTCGCCTTGGTGATATTTGTCGAAGCTGATCCTGTAGCTACACGTGCCTTTAGCATTCTGAGGCCTCCTGGCTGCTTATGGTGCTTGCTGATCTAGTGTGGCTATGTCTTGCCTCACAGGGCCCCAGAATGTTCAGGTCTTCCTCCCTCTGGATGGTGTGGTGGTGGCATGAGAATGAAGAGGGGGAGACACCGGAGAAGAGGTCGCAGTTGTGAGGGCCAGCCTAGGCCTATTCCTGAAAGGAAGGTTATTGCAGCTGTGTTTGCTTTCAGACTACAGAAACTCTAGGGTGTCTGTAATGACTGTACCTCCTGTTTTATCGTCCTGTACATGTCATTTTCGTCTAGGTGCAAGCATGTCTATAAAGGCTACGTGATCTCTTGCCTTAGCCTGCAGAATGCTGGGACCATGATGCACCACCACACCTGGCTCAAACAGTAATTTGTTTTATGACTTTAACTATGACTTGGGGTATTTATTTTGAGGCAAGGCCTCTCTGTTTAGTCATGATTGGCTTCAGCGTTGCCTTAGATTTCTTGCCTCAGTTTCAAGATGGCTAGGAAGGATTATAGGCATGTGCCACCATACCCAAATAATTTGGGATCTTCACTGTTGCTTTCTTGTTTAAATTTTTGTGTATGATCTTAAATATATATTGTGTGTATGAGTGCATATAAAGTGTGTTTTTAGTTTTACTATTTTGTTCTACCAGTTAGCTTAGAACCTGAGTGCTTTTGTTTTTAAGTGGTAAGGATGACTATAAAATTATGCATTGTAGGTCCCAGAATTGATGAGGGAAAGCCCAAAGTTGTGTTAGTTTTTATTTTACTCTGGAGTCTAAATTGAAGAAAACTGTTTTGCCTGGGCTTGGGTTCTCCGTCACCACTTTGGTCTTGTAGTCTCCTCTTCCACTGGACAGAGGCAGGCAATGCTGAGATGCACAACAAGTGGGTTGACCTCAGAACATGATGAATCCAGTTGTAGAGTAGCATCAGAATCTCAAACCATCCTTTGGTTATCTGGACTGACTCAATAGTCCAGTTCTTTCCTGTCCTTGTGAGGGAACTCAGGCCGGGGAAAGCATTTACAGTAAAGCCAACTTTTATGGCAGGGAGGTCTTAGCTTGGGACTGGTCGTAGTCTGCATGCACCTCCTGTGGCCAAGGGCCAGCTGCTGACATTTGGGACTTTGTAGATAGTGTGCTCCATTTTAAGACGTAACAGGGATAGGTTTGTCATATTAAGTAGTTGGGTGTATGTGACCTGATTTTTACTGATTTATTTATATGTGTATGTGTCTCTTAAAATATTTTACAACCCTCTTAGAAGCATTTCTCTTAATTAATTTATAAGATAGTTATTTTTGATCTAACAGATTTCATGCTGAAAATAAGTAGCTTGAATAATTCAAGCATCCCTGTTTTGTCGGGCTCTTAACACTGCTGCAGACTTCTGCCTCGGCCCTGTGTGCTCCACAGTGGGTGTCACGGAGTCACAGGACAGTTTAGATTTGAGGGTCTTGGGAGGGGCATTTAGTAGTTTTTGCTTTAAGGATGTCTGGAATGAAGCGGCAAAGGTCTTCCTGGGCTTCACAGTGAGTCTTGACCACTTCTGTTCCCCTTTGTCTCTGTACACGGGTTTTTGGGGGTTTTGGGGGGTTTCAGGTTTGGGGCATAAGCAAGCTGGTCTGTTGTCTCAAGGTAGATGTCCCGGCTTTGTGCTTGTCTTGCAGACGCTGTCTCTCTTGGCACAGCACCCTCTTCACAAACTTTCACACTGTGCGGTGCCTGGTGCTATGTGATTTCCAGAAATCTGGCATGAGAATCAGGCCTTGTTTGCGTTTTCTAACTGCAGTGGAGCTGTTAATAAAGAGATTGATGATAAAGTTGTCGAAAAGAGACAGTTGGGCAGAACTGCTCCCCATGAGTGACAGAGGGCATGCTCTGCCTTCACAGCCAAGAACGCTGCCCCCAGCAGAGAGCCGACCGTGCCTGGACACCGTGCCAAGACAGTTGGAGCTTCACTGCATGTGTAGGCTCCTGCCTTTGCCTTGCATTTCCCATGTTCTCATTTCCAGTTCCAGGTTCAGGAGTCTTTGAGAACAAACATACACACTGTGACCCTCTCTCCATCTGCAGAATAATTGTCCATTCTCATGAGGACTCAGAAGTTACCCTGATTTAACAAAAATTGGGTTTTAATCTGAAAACACAAAAGTTGTAGTTTTTATAAAAAGCCCGCATTTCTTCTAGATTGTGTCTTTCAAGTCCTGATGAGTCTGACCTGTCTGCACGGGGTGCTGAGTGTCACAGCCGTAGGAATGTGACATGACTTCCATTCTTGTGGAAGTGACGACTGGCATCCCATCTTCCTGCAAAGGGGGGTTAGTCCTAGAATTTGGAGGCTGAGGCCTTTTTGTCTTGTTTACCCTGAGTCCAGTACCCACTAGACATTGTCTCAAAGTTTATTTTACATCAGCTAGGATACTTCATACACAATTTTTTACTTTTAATACTGACTTTCAGAGTACAGTTGTTTCCTTTTCCTATTTTTGGGTTTTTTTTTTTTTGGTGGTTTTTTTGTTTGTTTGTTTTTGTTTTTGCTATTTTGAGTCAGGGTCTCATTGTAGTTAGCCTAGAACTCATTGTATAGACCAGACTGGCACCTCAACTCACAGGTAGTTGTTCTTGCCTCTGTCTTGCAAGTGTTGGAGAGCCTGTGTGGTGCTACCATGCCTGACTTGTCTGTAATTTTGTAAATTGCCCCATGTATATGCTTCAGCTCTGGTTTTGTTGAATGTAACCTTTTACTGGATTTTTCTTGTCAAATCATTGTGGCGTTTATATTGTTACACGACTCAAATGGGAGCAGGTTTGGTTTCTCAATAAATTTTTTTTTTTCTTTTTGAAATGAGTTCACTAGCCAAAACTCCCCTGAAACTCATATGCTGCAAGTTTAATTTTTAAGTACAGTAACAAAACCTTTCAGTACTTGCCTGGTATATCTGAAGCCACCCTGGTTTTGATGTCTAGTCACACTACCCAGTATGCAACCGTATGTTCACCCCCATGTGACTCCCACAGCTGTTGTGACGGCTGAGAAGTAGGGTCTAGTCAGCCGCCGAGGTCACTGTGCCCACGCTATATACTACTCGGGCACTGGCATTGGCTGGCGTCCTCATATTTTGTAATTGCCACCTCTGGGCAATAGTGGAAGTTTCAAGGTAAGCTAGAATTTCCACAAGGAAGTTCTGACTTATCTCTAATGGGAGACATTTCTCAGGTTTGTTTGTCATTGGTTGGTTTTTAAGACATTTTTTTTTTTTTTTGTAGCCCCAGCTGTCCTAGAATTCTGTAGACCAGGCTGGCCTTGAGCTCACAGAGATCCTCCTGCCTCTCCCTCCCGGTGCTGAGATTGAAGGTGTGAGCCACTCACCACCCAAACTTTTTTCCTTCTTGAAGGCCTTGATGTGTAGCCCCGACTGGCCTTTCACTCCAGATGATCCAGATGAACCGTTGGAGCTCTGGGATTATAGGCACGGACCACTGGGCACTCCTTGCATTCCGACTCTGCTTAACCTGAAGCTTGAAAGTGCCTAAGAGCTAGCCGCAGTGGTACATGATTTTAATTCTAGTACTTAGGAAGCAGAGGCAGGGGGAATCTCTGAGTTTGATGCCAGCTTGGTCTACAGTCTACGTAGAGTTTCAGGACAGCCAAGGGCTACATGATAGCCAGGCTCTGCGGAGTTGACTTTTGCAGTGGAATTTTGATAGAAAGCTACTCTAGGCAGATTTGTGTTGCATTGGACATTTAGGGCTGCTGGGATTGTCCAGGGCCTCATGTGTTTGGTATACTGTCTACCAGCCTGCTGCACAGGTAGTTATCCTAGGCAGGAGGATCCCCACCCAGGCATGCAAGGCAACAGAACCAAGACCTCGGGAAAGATAGGCACCTCATAGAAGGGGTCTGTGTAGACTTTGTTGTATGTTAGGCCTGAGATGCCACTGGTGCTGAGGCTTGCGTGCCTATTTTCCTGCGTGAGAACTGAATTGCATAGGAGACTCCGTTATCTGTGGCAGGTTTGGGACATGACCAAAAAACGCCAGAAGAGCCCCTCTAAGCTAGCTCAAATGTTACCCAAGTTAAAGCAAGCCAGCAACCTTGCCTTTGGAATAGAAAGAATGCCCATTTCCAATCCCCAGTGTGCTCATGTGTTCAGTGTCAGCACTTGTTTGGTATGTGGTCTGAGTTCCCTGTTGCTTTCCAGTGGAGATGGTTAGTGTTGCTGTGTGTTGGTGGTGCCTGTCCCTGGTTATCTCCCAGTGCTCACTGGCCTCAGCAGCTGCAAGCTGTTAGCTTTCTTTGTTGGGTTAGCTCAGTAGTCGATGGTGGTTTCATCTTGGTTGCTGTAAGGTTTAGAAATGTTAACCTTGGAAGGTGGGATGCTTGAGATTCTGTTGAAGGTAAGAATTGTGTCCTAGTTCATCCAAGTGTGTGTTCCTGGAAATGCCAGTGCGTGTGCAGTTGGTGTGAGTCTCCACTGAAGGGTTAGCAGGTAATAGGAGGGAGAAAGGGAAAGACCCAGGTACATTCCTCCCCTGCAGATCTTAGAGAACTTGGGACACAAGTGGGGACAGAAGAAAGCTTGGCAAGGGCATCGGCCTGGCCATGGCATGAAGATCATGCCAGACTTGAGCAGCCGCTCTAGAACCCAGGTATTGTTCAGTAATGTGTTGGTAAACCTTTACCTTTTCAGTGAATTCCATCCCAGCTCTAAAGTGGGCTGCATGCTGTTAAAGTTTCCACTGGTTTGAAGAAAAGTCCTGGCCTCCTAGGAAAGAAACATCCTGTCCTGAGCCTGGTGACGACAGTAACACGAGTGACGCAGGACATGTTCCTTTAGATTTTAGTTTTTGAGCTTTATGTGGAATGGCATGTGGGCAGGATGTGTTTAAAGGCTCATAGTGTTTTTTCTTTTTGACGGGGGAGTTCGAGTATAAACCTGATTTGGACTTATCAGAGGGCAGGGACAAAGGCAAGCTGCAGACAGAGCTGCTTTTCCCACCCAGTTCCCAAAGCTGCCTTCCTGCTGTGAGACTTGGATAGGACCAGAGTAAGAGAAACATGTGGGGGCAGGCAAAGCCCTCTTTAATTATGGTGGGCTGGGAGCATAGAAGTCTCCAACACGAGCCGTTCTCTGCTTAATGCCAAGACAAATGCTGTGTGCCACTTGTGAGGAGACATTGGGCCTGCCTGCCTGTCTGCTGAGGGCTGGCACTGGGAACAACCAGAATTACCACTGGTAGCTGCATTTGTAGATGGGTCTATTAGGTGTCAAGATGTAAGTCTCAGGACGGGAAGATGGTGATGCTAGGGTGTGAGCACTTAGGGATGAGAACAGACGTCACAGTGGATTGTATTTTACCTTGGTTGTGTCTTACTCAGATAAACCTGGTCTTGAGCTGTGGCCCCTTTTCCTTGGAAGGCTGGGGTAGTGACTTCACAACAAGCCTTACAGTATGTCAAATGCATTTCTGATGTGTGAATACCCTTAAAGCTGTTACATTATGGGTGGTGGGCTGGGTGGGTGAGGAATTGGGAGGGCAGGTCTGGAATGGCTGTGGAGAGATCTCAGTAATACTTTTATTAGTTCTAGAAATTTGAGGCCTTGGCCATTCTGGAGTAAGCCAGTATACAGCAGTTCACTTGCAGAAGATTTGCATCTTAGGAATGTTCTGGGTCAGCGGGTCAGCGGGTCAGTGGGTCAGTGGGTCAGTGCTCACTAGCATCTAAACATGAATTTTGCGGTAGTTTCAATATGTCCCCTAGAAAGTTGGCAAACTTGTTATTAGGCAAGTTGCTTTTAAACAAATTTGGTGGTTTTGAGTCTGTTACTGCTGATTTTTGTCCTGAATATAAAGGTAATAAAATATGTACCTATCATTTTAATACTTGAAAAGCAAAGAACTTTGCAGGTGCGATGGTTGCATGTCCTGTGATCCCAGCAGAGGCCAGTAGGTGTCAATTTTGAGACCAGCCTGGATTACAATAGAAGTGTTTCAAAAATCCCAGACAAACAACAAGAAACCTAGGTCAGTGAGGTGGTGCTCCAGATAAAGACACATGCCTCCAAGCTTGACAGCCAGAAACCAGGGCCCACATGGAAGAAGGAGAGAAGGCATGCATATACAAAATACAGAAGTAAAACAGACCTCCCATTGTCCTGTGTCAGGTGCTTCTTATTGCCCTCCGTGTTTCCTTTTGTACTTTTTCAAACAATGGAGGTCATACTGTGTGCATTTTATGTTTTTCCTGATGTCATCATCATCTGACTAGTACCGACCGGGTGTGCCTCCTTAGTCTAGGATAGCCATCTGGAGACTGGCTTTAGACCTTGGAGAATGATGGCGGAACTGTCTGGACCCCAGGGGATGCAGAGAAGGCAGCGTGACGGTGAGATTCTGAAGTTTAACAGCAGTGGCTGACAGGGATGAAGCTTGTCATTCCAGTGAGCACTGTGGTGCTTGCTGTGAGGAGTCCTTCATCCCTCAGTGGCTCCCTTCCATGAGTTGGCATCTCTGCAGTAAGAAAACAAATTGCTGGTTCTAGCCACAGGAACCACTCCAAATGACTCCACATTAGTTATCACAACTCTGGTCAGTGGGTTGAGATTGAGTTGGTGGCGTTCCAAAGAACAGGCTTCTCATTTGGGTGAGGCTGCTTCACCTGAGAAGCCTTGGCTCTGCACAGTGAGCCAAACAGCAGTGGCCTTTGTCTCTTTAAAATTGAGTTCTTGGAGAAGGTTGGTCAACACCAACTGCACATGGATGGGTAGCACCGTGCCTCTGGAGGTGTTAGCAGGTCCTGAGATGGGGCGACTTTTGTTGGGGGGTGGAAGATGGGAGCTTAGAACCGTAGTGGGACAGGGGCATACAGTTAATTTCTGGAGGCTGCGCCTGAGTCAGATGTAAGAGTGTGCGGTATGGTGACAGCTGTCCTGAGTGGCTTGGCTCCAGCCTTGGGGAGCTGCAGGAAGCTGGGTCGTGTTGGTAATAGGTTTTTGAGCCTCAAATAGTAGGGCTGTCTAGGGCAGAAAGATGGTGGGAATACAGTGGCGGGTTCCTGTTGGAGGCTCTGAGAACAGCAACTAGGAGCTGGGGTGTGGTCAAGACAGCCCAACCAGGACCTGGTTCAAGCTCAGTTCTCTGAGAGGCCAAGAGAAAAGGAAGGGCACACACAGCAGTGCCCAAGGATGGATAGATGATTCCAGCCCAAGGACCAGTTGGGAGGGTGAGCTAGAGCACATGCCTGACTTCGGACTGGACACTGTTCCACTCAGCCACTCCCTTCCTGGGCCATTTGGCCTCACCCTATTCTGGAAATATGCTATTGGCACCTCTTTCCTGACAAAGGTGCATGAGGGAACGGTAGGTTGTATGCAGTACCTGTGGAGATTGAGGGTGTGGCCTGTTCAGTAGGACCATACCTACAGAGTTCTCCCTCAGGTAGTTTAGTTTTAAAAATGTTTTGCTGTGTGAGAGGTAGCATGTGCACATGTGGAGGTCAGAACATCTCATGGGAGTTAATTCTCTCCACCATGTAGGGTTTGAACTCGGGTTGTTAGGTTTGATGGCAAATGCCTTCAAGCTGAGCCATCTCCCTGGCCCATGGGAAGCCTTTTAGTCCTTGGCATCCATCACTGATAAATGCTGGGACCTGCGCCCCTACCCGACACCAGCATGACACTTAATACCTCAGTCTCTTCTCCTTATCTTTCCTGACCTGCTCTTGAGGGGTTTCCATTTTTGCAGGCCCACATTCCTCTTAGTGGCCCCCAAATTTTTGTACTCAATGTGGTGTGTGTGTGTGTGTGCGCACACACGTGTGTGCGAGCGTGTGCGCGTGTGTAGGAACTTGACCAAATGACAGTGCCCATCCCCTTTCCGAGTGTGGCAGCTCACAGCCTGAACAGAAGACACTAGACATCCACCCAGCCGGAAGCACAGGGTTTCTGGTGGTGCTTGTCTGTCTGGTTCTAATTACAGCTTCTACTGAAGGCTCAAGGGGAGGGTACATGGTGAACAATACGTAGCTCTGTCGGGAGGCAGTGGGCTGGGGGCGGGACAGGAGCAGGGCTGTCAGGAAGAGGAGAAATGAGGACAGGTCCTTGAGAACCTTTGCTAGGGAGAGACTGTGGATATCCCTATCTCCATACCCCGTGTCCTCTGCTCATCAGAGCAGGAATGTGTGCCTTCTGCCTTCTCCCCTGTCCTCATACAACTATGTCACTCAGTAGTGGTACCCTGGCCTGTGCCCCGACTAAGTTTGGTTACCCGGGGCGCTTTTGCCTAGCAGCTTGGCCTGACAGCCTGTTAGTCATGCTTCTTAGGCTACCTTCTGTTCACTCCGCTCAGCTTCTGCACCAGGAGGACCAACATGTAGGCAGGGAGGAGAGAGACTGGTGTTAGCAGGGCCTGACTCCTGCTGCGCTTACCCATCCAGATCCAAGCTCAGGTGCCTGGCATGAGTGAAGTGTGTAGACTGAGCACCCCAGACCATGTGTGGCCTGCTCAACTCCATGGCTGTGCCTTTCTGGGTGCTCAGAAGCTTTTGTCCCAGCTTCTCTACCCAGCACCATCCTTTAGGCTTCACCTAACAGACTATTGTCTCTTCTGAGGTGGTTGAGATATCTCAGGCTGGGTTATGTCCTGTCTGCTCTCAAAGTGTTCTGGCTCAGCTTTGGTACTTTCTGTGGATGGGGAGCAGTTCCTGGGAACTTGGTTGAACTATGTTTTGAGTGTCTGTAGGAACCATGTGGTGACTGGACTAAGTTCTGCCATGAAGGACTGCCTGCCTGTGTGCCGGGGAATGTGCCAGTGTCTAGGACTTCATATTCTAGACATGCTGGTGTGTTACATGGAAGATCTCGCAATATTCTCCCAATAAACTACCAAAGAGTCCTCAGAGCAGAAACCGCCTGCTGTGGTCCCAGTCCAAGCTCCTGGGACAAGGTTCTGTCCTGGAGGTTCTTGTTGATGCGTACTGAACAGACCATGACAGGAAACCCAGCTGGTGGAGCGTGAACCACTTGCCTTAGTAATCACTTCCTCACAGTCTCTCAGTCCATCAGCCCTTGGCTAGGGCAGCTTCTGACTGAGAAAAGCAAGTTTGCAATCACGGCAGAAGGAAGCATAGCCTAGCATAAGCTGGCCCCAGAAAGTGGCTTCCAGGTTTCAACAAACTGTTGTTGGCCTACAGTTCATATTTGATCAAAACCATGTATTATCACTGCCCTAATACCTCCTTAACTGGCTGCTAAGAGCATCAATACCAAATTCACATCTGGTGTTAACAGTTTGTCCTTCTGAGGAGCAGACCAACTTCAGAATAACAACCATGATCCTCAAAAAAATTAAAAAAATAAAAAAAAAAAAAAACGAAACAGTTTCTGCTTAGAGGGCAAAGGGAAGCCTCAGGAAGGGTGACAGGCAGGCAGGCTGCAGTCCACAGCTTGGCTAGCAAGGAGTCTATCCCCCCTGGAGCCCAGCCCTGGATTTCAGAACCACACAGGAATGGAGTAAGAGTCTAGGCTGGGTGTGGGTGATCCCATGACCTGTCCGCCAAGGTCAAGCTTGCTCTCTTTGGGTGTACTGGGGCTACGGAGCTCTCCTAAGTACCAGGACAGGATGGCTCTGAGCTTGTCTTCCTATTTTGATGGCTCACAGCTACTATCCTTCACACATCTCAAACTCTGTCACTCCAGGTCCTTCCTTCCTTCCTTCCTTCCTTCCTTCCTTCCTTCCTTCCTTCCTTCCTTCCTTCCTTCCTTCCTTTCACCTTTTTTCTTTCAACAAGGTCTCACTATGAAGCCTTGGCTGTCCTAGAATTTGCTGTATAGACCTGGATGGCCTTAAACTCACAGAGATCCGTCTGCCTCTCAGTACTAGGACTAAAGATCTATCACCGTGCCTGAACCACTAACTGGCTTCATTTAATTTGTTATTACTAGGAGTGTGTGAGCAGGCTGTACTACATTTAGAGGTCAGAGGACAACTTCAGGAGTCAGTTCTCTTCTCACACCATGAGTCCTGGGGACCACCAAACTTGGGTCATCTGACCACGGCAGGTGTCTTTACACACTGAGCCACCAAGGCGTCTCCCTTGTTGACTTCTTTTTACCATTTATTTTTAATGATGTGTGTGTGAGTGTAGATGCCCTTGAAGATCAGGCGCTTTGGATCTCCCCAAAGCAGAAGTTAACAGGTGGGTGTTTGTAGCCCAGTGTGGGTGCTGGGAGCCACGTGCAGATGGAGGAGGAGCTCTCCGGTCTGCCCCTTGCCAGCTTTCAGAGCTGCACACCTTGAACCCCTGGGGAAGTACCTAGCTATATTGAACATCAAGCAGACTGCCAATTCTCCAGGAACAGCGGGAGGCGGGATCCAAGAGCAGTGCTTAGAGCTAAAAGGCGGGAGCCACAAGTCAGACGGGCATTCTGGGATAGAGCAGACCTGGTTCCTAGGCCGAAGTCTGGCACACAGCGTGCCACACTGGCCTTTCCGTCCAGCACAACTGGAGGAGCACATTGCACATGCGTGAACATTGGTCTTCCGGTTCCCTTGATAGCATTGCGCACACTGTAGGCAGGCCGGGCCTTACGATTAGCTAGCTAACATGATTGGCCTCTTTATGGGGGGCCTTTAAGAATCTTCTGGGTCTTGACCTACATGAGTAATGTTAGGCAAACCTGTATTCACACAGGAACAAGTTAGAGCTGAAATGAGCAGCTTCCAGCTGGTCATTTTTCTCTGAGCCTTGGTTTTCCAATGAGGCCCTTAGGTGAGGGTTCTTGGAAGAATCTTGGTAATTCTTTCCCCTAGAAGACCATTCTAAGGAAGACTAGAGTCCCCCCACCCCCATGGCAATGACCCCTGTCCCACCTCTATGGTTTACCAGCTGACTCTCCCCTGGAATGACCCATTCCTGGCTTTACTGGTTAGAGAAGGACCCTGGTCCCTCCTGGCTCCTTGGGGAGTCCTGATGAATACAGATAGGCCCTCATTTGCATATTAGCACTGGTGCCAATCTGAACCCAGCTGTGTGCAGCGTAAGGTGAAATGCAGATTCCCTCAGCCTGGCCACGGCTTCTCCACTCTGCTAATGGAAAAGCCTTCTGTGTGGGCTCACATTGCATATGCATAAGCTGGCCCTTGGCTCCAGTGGGTAGGGGATGTGCACAGGCTTTCCCATCATGCCTCTTACTGCTTCCTTGAGTTTCCAATGAGATTAACAGGCCACCTGGGCAACACAGCTATTTACAATGAGTTGGTCAGGCCCTGGATTGGCCTCTGGCAGGGAGGAGTATCTCTGAATATGGAACCCAAACCCAACTCCCCTGGTCACCATCTCAGCATGGCAGCAGGAGCCCTCAGATGATGACGGTCTTTCCTTGCTGGGGAGTGAAGGTCAGCTCCTCTCCCAGGCCACCATCGGATTGCCTTCCAGCTCCTCACTGGCCCCTGACCTGAGCCATTAGATTTGCTTTTCCTTCTGTCCTCTCTCCTGGACAGGTGATGGAGAGGAGTCCCCTCTGGTATGTATGTGTGTATGTATGTATGTATGTATGTATGTATGTATGTATGTATGTATGTAT
>JADRCG010010093.1:498373-514563 GCA_019844195.1 Rhabdomys dilectus
TATGTATGTATGTATGTATGTATGTATGTATGTATGTATGTATGTATATCAGCACTTGGACCTCACATCTGTCCATGTGGACCCAAGCCTCTCTGTGGTTGTGGCCCCAACACATGACCCACTGGGAATGCCTAGCACCAATGTGAACTCCTTGGCGTTATAAGTATCAGTTTGCAAACCTTGCTGAACCCCGTCCAAGTGTGCAGAAGCTGAAATTAGGAGGAAAGGGCAGTGTAGGGGGTCACTGGGGCCCTTGAGGGGAGACCAGGGAAAGAGCTGATGTGAAGTTGAGCATCTGTAGCCAGGGCGAGCATTCCTTTCAGGGCTATGGTGGAGATGTGGGTTTGGGTGCTGTGGTGGGCTAGTCTGTGGCCTCCTCCATGTTCTCTGTCTCCCCTGGGTCTCCCCCATTCTTTCCCTTCACTCCTCGGTGGGAAAGCTAAAAGAACAGAGAGCTAAACTGAGTTTCTGCAGCGTCCCCTTTATATATTTAGTGATAGGAGTTCATTTAGGGATTAGTGGCTGCTGCTTGTCTATGCACCATTAAGCATAGCACATCTGCCACCGAGCTGGCAATCAGCAGAATATTGAGAAAAGTTATAAAGAAATCTTTGACTCACTTCATTTTCCTGTATGTTCTGGCTCTCAGACTTGCAGTGTACAGAAAGAGAGGAAATGGAGCCAGGGCTGCTGAAGTCACCACACCTTAGGAGCTGTGGAGGTTCAGAGAGGTGACAGTCATTCACCTATGACCTGCTGCCTTGTGGGGTGTGGGGGGTGTGTGCGTGCATGTGTGTATGCTAGGGCAGGGAACCATGGCCCTGGACAACCTTGGCCACACTGTTTCCCTTCTGTGGTCCTCAGTCCCCTGGGCAGTAAAAACAGTGTCTGATTTGGTGGTCTCCATCTGCTGAGTGAGAAAAGACCATGAAGGAGAGACAGCCGATGGATGGTTGTCCCAGGCAGCTGCCATGGTAACCGACAGTCTGATTTCTCTTCTTTGAATTAAGTCAACCCTAGCTTGGTGGCTGCATGGGGACAGCAACAGGTAAGGGTTGGGGCTTTTTGAAGACTCTGGATACAGCCAGGGTCCTGGTGACCACCTCTCTTGCTCCTACAGCAAGCCTGGATCTGAGTCTTCCCACATCCCTGGGGCTAGTGGCAAGAAGGTTCCATCTGTCTCCAGGAAGCCAATAGATGGCCTGAGACTTCTCCATCACCTCCTGGGCAACCATCCTGCAGTATGTGCCTTATGTGACATGTGACTGGTTAAACTGCAGGTGTCACTGTTAGCCCTGGAATGGGGACTTAGTGGGCTAAGCTAATGAGCAGTATACAAAGGAATCTGCTCTGCTCGCCAGGTGGCTGCAACTGGCACTTTGCCTCACCTCTCCCTCTGTCCCCTCCTCAGCCCTGGGACAGGCAGATGTGGTCCATACCTAAATAAAGTGGAGATAATAGCCAGCCACCATAGCTTGTCCTGGGGAAAGATCTGTGCTCACCAGGGCATGCCTGAAGTATCCCCTCTTGCCTCTCCTTGTCAGCTTGGGGAAGGAGAGTACTGACCCAATGTGGAGGGAGGCCCCACAGCCATGCCCCCCATGGTAGGAGAGGGGTCTACCTGCCTCAGGACTTAGGGAAAAGAGAAGCCAGGGTACCCAGGGTGCTGTCAACCAGAGGCTCCAGAGCTGAGGGTGAAGTAGGTGCCTTTTATGAAAATCTGTTTTTTTTTTTTTTTTAATTAACTGGCTGGTCATTTACTTTGATATAGGGACTCCCTGGGTAGTCCAGGCTGGCTTCCAGCTCAGGAGCTTCCTGTCTCAGTCTCTCCAGCATTGGGGTTACAGGGTGGGGTATGTTTGTTTTTAGTACCCAAACTACAGCTCTGGAGCTCCTTGGCCTGCACCCACAGACGGAGATAACCCAAGGGCCTTGGGCAGTGTCCTCTGTATTTAATTTTTGAGATAGGGTCTCACTTTCCTAGGCTAGCCTCAAAACTTGTAGCTGAGAATGATAACAAATATCTGATTCTCCCGCCTCTACCTCCTGGGTGCTGGGATTACAGACACGTATAGCCTGTCTTATGTGCCTGGCTTAAACAGTGCTGGAGACTGAAGCCAGCGCTCATGTGCGCATGTCAGGCAAGTACTCTAGAAACTGAGCGCTGGTCCCGCCTCTTAATTCTCCATTTCATTCTGGACTAAGGCCTCTTAGATGTGAGAAGAAAATGCTGAGGGTAGAGTTTGGTCGGTTCTCTGCCTAGAGTCCTGTTCCATGCCCCAAAGCCACCGATGGAGGGAGAGGCTTCCTGGATCACGGGTTTCCTCATTTTCTAATTTAAACAGAGTTAGAAAGATGGATGTATGTATATGCCTATTGTGTATACGTGTATACATATGTGTGTGTGCCTATGTGCACATGTGTGTATATATTCATGTACATACATGAGCATGGGTATGCTTATTCATGTATGTGCGAACACATGTGCATATTCCTGCATGTGCATCTATGTGCATATATGACATGTGTATACATACCTGTGTGTATGAGAACACGTGTATATCCATGTGTATGTCTGTACACGCGTGAGCATGTCGGTGTATAGCCATGTGCAAGTACTGGACTGGTGCATATCCATGTGTGTATGTGTGAGCATATGGACATAGCCATGTGGTATGTGTGCACACATCCCCACGTGCCTGGGAATGGTTTCGAGCAGAGGCAAGGCAGAGGCAGGAAATATTTTCAAACCTTAAGAAGAAAGAAAACAAATTCTGAGTAAGGGATTTATGAGCTGTGTCCACAGGACGATGCAGAACCCTGTCTGTTTTCAAGCAGGGGCTTCGTGTTCTTAGTAGGAGCTGGTGGTGGGGCCTCAGGATAGGATGCTCTGTAGGCACAAGGGCAGGACCATGGCTGCCCACCTGGATGTGGTCTTCCCAGCACCCGTGTCAGATTCATCCTGGGGCTGAGAGGATCGGCTGGGCATGGTTGGTTTCCTTCAGCTGCTAAAGCGTTAAAGGCCGAAGAGATAAAAAGATGCAGGAGGCGCAGCAGGCGCGCGCTCCTCCACAAAGATCTTTTTAGTGTCAACTTAAATGTACACACGCGCGGATGATGATCTCTTTCATTGGACTAACGTTTATCCAGTAATATCCACACACTTTTAAAACCATCGAGGCCTCCTCTTCAGGTGTTCATTTGAATAGAAATAGCTGAATGAGTGTTTTTATAATTGATCCCCCGAGAACTGAATGTCTGTACTGCATAACCAACATTTTCCCATTGCTGAGGGTTTTTCTCCGACCCCCCTCCCCAAATTGCCACTCTGCAGAATTAGGATTTTGTACCGTTTTGATAAGAGAATTAACCTCCCACGTGCCAAACACCCCACGCTTAAGGGGCTCCCTAGGAGCTGGCCTGTGAGGGTTCACTGTGACACCCGGCCATTTCAGGGGGCTTTGCTGTGTCTTGGGCACAGTGACAAAACCCCAGAGATCTTAAAGGGAAGTGGACTTGACCAGACAGCACAGTCGAAGGGGCAGAGGCTTCTGCGGGCCCTGTGCCCAGTGCCTGGATCCTCTGACTTCTCCTGCATGGGCCAGGGACCCTCCAGTGGGCAGGCACTGATGGCTGGGCCACCTCCCTGGTGCTGGGCATGCGACTGCCAGCTTCCCTGCCCCCCTTTTATGCTTCCTGATGTCTGCTAAGGATTTTTTTTGGGGCCATCATTCTAGTTGGGGGGGGGGTGGTGGAGTGTGATGATATTTTTTTTTTTGTCTGTAGAAAATTCAAAGAATGTTAGTAAGTATGAAGTTGAAAATAAATATTAAGCTGGGCAGTGGTAGCTCACGCCTTTAATCCCAGCACTTGGGAGGCAGAGGCAGAGGCAGGCGGATTTCTGGGTTCGAGGCCAGCCTGGTCTACAGAGTGAGTTTCAGAACAGCCAGGGCTACACAGAGAAACCCTGTCTCAAAAAACCAAAAATAAGTAAATAAATAAATAAATAAATAAATAAATAAATAAATAAATAAACAAACAAATATTAAGCTTATATTGTTCATTCTTATGCTATTTACATTAATATAGTGTGTGAGCATGCATGCACGTATGCATGCAAAAACACGTGTGCATACGTGCGTGTACACACACACACACACACGCACACACACACACACACACAGAATTAGGACCCCATTCCTCTAGTTTGTAAGCCATCAGGTTTCAGCACACACATAAGCTCTCTCTCTCACCCTTGGGCACTATTCATCCGTATGGATTCAGCACCAGCACTGTGAACTTTCCCTTCCTCTGTTGAAGCTAGGTGGGGCTGCTCGTGTCTGTGTAAAAAGGGACACCTCCGTCTGACCACGTGGATGTTAGGCTCATTTAAACCAGATCTGAGAGTTATTTAGGGAAAAGGTTTCCTTCTGTGTCCCAGGGTCATGAACTTAGACTTTGGGGGGTGGGGGGGAAGGGGGAGCCACGGGTCTGAAAACCCACGTGCAGCACGGGTCTTTGCTACTCTGGCCCTCCCCTGAGACATCCGGTGGGTGGCTTCCAGCTGTGAGAAGAGGAGACCTCAGAGGTCTACATGCTGCCCAGGGCGGCTGGCTGGCTCAGCGCCTCTGCTGACATCTCAGAGCCTCTTTATGCACCCTGGCACATGCTCCCTCAGCACATGAATCTGTAGGCTTCTTGTGGTGGCAGAGTGACTGCCCCAGTCCACACCGCCCAGATACCAGGAGCTGCTAAGGTAGAAAGGGGTGGATTTGTTTTTGTTTCGTCCTCTTCCTCTTCCAATCCCTCACACCCTCCACCTCCCCACCCCCTCCCACCCCCCACCCCCCCACCCCCCCCACCCCCCATCTCCATTCCCCTTATCAGCAAAGCATCCTTTCCCACACTCCAGGCTTCTCCTTTGGCTCCCAGCCCTTTTGTTGACTAGAGCCAGGCTAAATGTCCTCTCTAACTCAGTCACTGACAAGGGGAACCACTCCCTTTCCCTACCAAGGCTGAGACCCAGAGAAATACCAAGCGCATGGGAGGGACCTTCTCACTCTTCTGCCCGAGAACTCTGCACCTCTGCCCCCTCTACCCTAAGGTCCTCTTAGGCTGTGGGCAGTGGCCTCTCTGAGCTGCAGCTTGGAGCAGACCAAGGCGAAGTGAGCAGGACACCATCTGCCCTAGAGCCATCAGTTCTGGAGGGATCTGGGTCTCTTTGAGTTCTCTGGGAGCACCGGGAACATGAAGATGACCCTGATTGGCTGGATCGCAGGTGGCTCCTCCTTGCCGCCATTGCCCCTCCCCTTTGCCCCACACCACCTTAGCTTTGTATGAACAGGACACAGACTTTCTTATTGAGAGCTTTCCTGAAGGGCTAGCTCATTTGGATCCAATGCTGGGCTGCCATGCACCAGCCCCGAGTAGTCACTATGGAGATGGGCAAGCAGCAGTCCAGAGCTGGTCCAATAGGAGCTAATCTTGGTGGGGGCTCGGGAAACTATTGCAATGGTCGCCCTCTCACTGTCACAAGGGAGAACCTGTCTGAGAGTGAAGTTAACACAAGTGGAAGCAGAGGGAGGAGATGCAGAAATGGGCCCTGACTCCTGGATTCAGCCGTGCCTGAAGCAGTCAATGCTTGACACAATCATTTATGGACGGTGTCTTTTCCTGTTGCTGTCATAAAAAATGACCCGACAAAAGCAACTCAGAGGAGAAAGGGTTTATTCTGGCTCATGGTTCAAGGATATTCTCCACCATGGTAGGGTAGTTGAGGCACCAGGAAGCAGAGCAGAATGATTGCTGCTGCTTCATTTGTATGGTCCAGGATCTTAACTAGGGAGTGGTGCCACCCACTGTGGGCAGACTTTCCCACCTTACTGCAATCAGTGCAATACTCCCACAGGTGTGCTCAGAGGCCCATCTCCCTCCCAGGTGATTCTAGATTCTGACAGTCACCACAACCATCATATCAGCAAACCTAGTTTCTTAGACACAATCAGAATCAGGTATCTGTTGGGACTGCAGATCCTGACCAGAATGCCCCTGTGACAGCCTGCTCTTCCAAACCAGGATCCTGTGGTCACTAACACTGCCCCCATACTCCACAGCCAAGGCTTCTGATGCACTGGACCCGTCCCCAAGACTGTCCTGGGTTCAAGGGTTCAGCCTCCCATGCCTTACTTTATTTTACTGTGCATAGCTCTGGAGCCTGCCCGGAAGCTGGGCAGCTAGCAGCTTCTAAACAGTCCCTTTTAGAACAGGGACACTGCTTGACAATCCTAGGCCTGGGAACTGGAGACCCCCCCCCCATGTCTCTTCTTCGAGTGGTTTATTTTAATTTTTATGTGTGTGTGTGTGTGTGTGTGTGTGTGTGTGTGTGTGTGTCTCTATGAATGTATGTCACATATATAGGGGTGCCAGAGGAGGGCATCACTTCTCCTGGAATTGGAGTTACAAGCAGTTGTGAGCCACTTGATGTGAGTGCTGGGAACTACTAAGCAAGCTTCTCAGGAGTAGGCCTTTGCCGATGAAGGTCAGAATAAAGAGGGAGAGGCACCGGTTCGTGATAAGAGTTAGTCTGACTCAATTCCAGGCCTTGGAGGTTTCCTCTTACACTCTGGACTGTCTGCCCATCTCCAAGGAGGAAGTGAGAGGGGACAGGAGGAGAGCTTGGGCTACAGGACACCCGTGGGCCATATTCAGGGAATTAGATCACAATTACATTGGAGTTCATGTCCAGGTGTGAAAACCCAGGACCTTAGCCTTCTTCTTCCTTAAACACGTCTTATGTTTTATTTACTTTGCGAGGGAGTGCAGACATGCAGACCAGATTTGGGTACATGTGCGGTCATTCACAGGGACACCCGAGGACAGCTCATGTCAGCTCCGTCCTTCCAGCACTCAGGTTTGGTGGCAACTACCTGTACCCTGCTGCGCACCTCAGCTCTTTTGGAAGAGTGACATCTGACCCCTCATCCTCCCCAGCTACACGGTTGGAGGTGGGTCTTTCCACTCGCCTTCACCCTCCGCCCGGAGCCGCTGGAGTCTCATTCCCTACGTTCACCAGGAAGCCATTTTTTCTGATTGTGTTTTCCCAAATGCAAGAGTGGAACATCCTAAGGACACAGGATACATGATTGTTATCATGGGAAGTTTAACCATTTACCGAAAAGGGACAGGATTATCTGATGAACCCGGGGCTATTATTCATTTCCCAGCAGAATACCTGTGGCAGGGCCTGGGCTTAAGCCCACTTTAAGTAGGCCAGGGTGCTGATGCCAGCCAGCTTCTTAGCAGGGTAGAATCTTGGCTCCCTCCTCCCTCGGTGCCTGTCATCCATAGCCTTGTTGGCCCTAGCCAGCAAGATACTCTACCACTCTGAGGTGAGAGGAACTGTACTGCTTTACAGCTGAGGGTTCCTGAGTCTTGTTATAGCCCCAGCCTAGAACTTTTATTTGCCAGGGGCGATCCAACCCTTCCTCTGGCCACAGCTGCTCTGAGGCCCCTTCACTAAGGACTTGAGGAAGTCGCTCCTGGGCTACCATTCTCTCTCTCTCTCTGATTGTGGTGGTTGGTTCTAGAAGCCCACAGAGAGAGAACTGCAGGGGACTGGAGAGATGGCTCCATGGCTAAGAGTGCACACTCCTCTTGTGGAGTACCTGAGTTCCGTTCCCAGCACCCATATTGGGTTTCTCCTAACTGCCAGTAACTCCAATTCCAGAGGCTCTGGTGACTTCTTCTGACCAGTGCACACACATGGGCACACTCAAACACACACACACACACACACACACACACACACACACACACAAAGATAAATCTTTTAAAAAGTTGATGGTTGAAGAAACTGCAAGATGAAGGTGTCTTGGTTTCTTTTCCTGCTTCTGTGATAAAATATCACGAGAAGAATGACCTAAGGGAGGAAGGATTTATCCTGGCTCACAGTTCAAGAATGCCGTCCATCACAGCCCAGGAAGTCAATGGAGCAGGAACTTGAAAGAGCCACAGTCAGGATCAGAGAGTGATGAATGCCTGCTGCTGCTCAGTCCCCCACCTCCACCCCCACCCCCGCTCCACTTACTCGGCCCAGTACCCCTACCAGGGAATGGCACCGCCCACAGTGGGTCAGGTCTCATACTTCAATTAATACCATCAAGGTAATCACCCTCAGGTTTGCCCAGAGGTTCATCTCCCAAGTGATCCTAAATTCTGTCAAATTGACAAATTATTACTAACTATAACAGAAAGACTACAAGATTACGCATGCAAACGGTTTGTTGATATCAATACGCTTCAATGAAGTCACCCCAAAATTTCAACAGCTAAAAATGAGCTAAAGAGACCTCTGTAAACAGTTCACACACTGCAGGGGAAGGAAGCATGTTCATACCCACATCCCTGACACTTGGGAATTGTGTCCAACGCGATTCAGCCTGACCCTTGGACAAGCTGCTTGCAGCTTGCTTACTTCCCCTGGGATGGTGTCCCCACAGTAAGCATGGTAGCCTGGAGATGCGTGGACCACAGCCAGCCAAGGAGTACTGAAGACAGTACAGGAAGAGTGTGGGTCATTCTCCCTCCTGATCGCAGGCCTAGCAATGAGTGGTCTGTGGTCAGAGCATCAGGCACTATCCAAACTCAAAGCTACAAGCAAGCTTTCTCCTGCAGGGGCCAGAATCACTTTGCACCATGACAAAGTAGAAAAGGTTGCAAATTGATCCATGGTGGAGGGGACCTGTATGGTCAGTGCCAGGTCCTGCCTTCTGGACCCGTTGGTGTCTATCCTGAGCAGGCAGAAGATTGCCCAAGAAGCCAGTGGACCTGAGTGTGAAATGCATGCTTTTCACTTGTGGACTGGAACCTTCTCTGTCCCTGTCTCACTGTGGATTGAGACTGCTTTCTCCATTGTGTGAATGTGCTTAGCACAGTATAAACAGTTGCAATAAAAATGGCCTTCCTGTCTCCTGTTTTACAGCCCTCTCTTTGTGGGCCCTCCGTCCCCAACATGGTCCCTTTTTGACTGGAACATGTCCTCTAGAATCTCACTACTGCAAGGCTCCTAATGGCAGTATATCCATCTCAAACTTCAATGCAGACGAAGAGGACAGGGCAATGTGAATTCATGTGCCAGACATGGATCCAGGTTCAGGGTTCTGGAACATCATCACACAAAACTGTCAGCAGTCAGTCCTGCTTTGGGCCTCACAAGAGGTCCTGGCTTCGAGGTAGGGAGCTTGGGTGGTGCCAGCTTCCTGCAGGACCTCATTGAGCTGCGGGTTAGGGGGTCACCTGTTACCCCTGGGCCCAGGGTCTCTGTGTCTATGCACCTCAACACAGTCTGCTCCTTCTGAAGCCCTCCCCAAGAACATAGATCGGGGAAGGTCAGAGGGTAGAGGAAGGGTTACAGACACACAGGACCTGTGCCCGGGCCCTCATGAATGGAAGTCTGTCTCCCAGAAGCTCTCTATGTGGCCTCTGCTGCGGGACTCCGAGGCTGCCTGGTCACTTGCTCCAGGCTGTGGTCTGCCAGGCCCAACTAGGTATGCCCAGTTCCTGGTGAGGACGCTCCCAGGGTGCCTCAACTTCCAACCGCTGGGCATCCCGCTCCCACAGTCCTCCTTTCCGACTCTCCCCTCCTCCCTGCATGCCAACTGTCCTCCTTTCTACCGACTCTTCTTTCTCTTCCATCCTTCCCCCTCTTTCTTTTAGCCTCCCTCAGAGAAACTGGGCTCCTGGTGTCTCTTCTCCCTCTGAGGGTATCTCTCAGCGTCTGTCCACACCCAGGCTAACAAAGACCCTCTCCTGCTTCCTGTAGCACCGCCTCCTGTCCCCTCCGACCCAAACAGACCACCCTCCAAAGCTCGTGAAGTGCCCCCACGCTCACACAGGCCCGCTGAGACATTCTGGTGCTGAGGAGCCATCCAGTCGCCTGGAAAGGGCTGACAGCAGACACGGCCCTGGTCGGCAGAGCAGGTCCCCGGCCAGCTGGTGCGGATGGGCCTGCGCCAGGCCATTATTGCCTGGTGCAGAGGTCGAGAGCCGCAGAGCGGCCGAGGCGCTAATGAAACACAAATAGGACATCTGTGTTCCGGAGTTCAGCAAACCATGGAAAGCCAACTTTGCCAAGAGTTTATGTACTGCCGTGCGCAGAACACACCTCCAGCCCGGCTGCAGAGAGCACCAGAGGACCACTCTCTGTTCCCCACCCCCCAACTCCCACACTATTTAGGGACAGCTTCCCTTGTGTATCCGGGTGTAGATATGGGACATGCATGAGCTTCCCAGACTGGGTACATCAAGAGAAGACGTGTGTGTGTGTGTGTGTGTGTGTGTGTGTGTGTGTGTGTGTGTAGGGGGTATCATTAGTATCTGAGCAGCGTGGAGGTCTGCTCTCTCCAAAGTTGGGGCTCCCCCACTACCCACATTTTTTTTGGTACAGTTGTAACCCTGGCGGGGAGATGGAGGAACCAAGGGACTCTCCTTGGCATCGTCTAGGGCAAGTGCTTTGCTGGACCCAAGGTTTCGGACAGTTAATGTGCTATGACCCTGCCAATGGCTGCTGCTGTCAGTACCAACATCTTTGCTAATCTCCGCTTTAGCAGGTCCATTCGTCCTCAGCATTCTGGTGAGGAGCTGGGACGGCTTTGCGGGCATGTCACATAAGTGTGACACAGGTATATACACACACACAGGGTGGATCCCCTCCCTGGGTCACCCTCTGACACCCTTGGATCCATCTTCATCCAGCTGCCAGGGCTCCAGAGAGTCAATCATGTTGCTCTAAGGCTCCTACCCCCTGGCCTCCTGGGGCACAGCGGACAAAACTTCAGGGCAGACACTCCACACTCATCTCCTTTCTGGCAGCTCGAAGCATCCCCAACCTAGTCTGCCTGTGGAGAAAGACTTGATGCATTCATGGAGACACTAACTCCACTCACCAGCAAAGCTGCACAGGTCACAGACAGGCGCTGTGCAACTCAGTCCTCTCAGCTCCAGAGTGGGAGGAACGCGTAGAGCTCTGTGTCACTCATGGGAGCCACAAGGCAGAAAGCTGCTTGGTGCCCTAAGGGGAGGCTTGGAGGGCAGGAGAAGGTGACAGGAGGGTGTCCTGTGCCCTGAGAGCTAGGTAGATACAAATGACCGTCTCACTCATAACCACCACAGACTTTATTAACTGCCTACTGTGTACCGAACACGTACAAACAACCTCCATCACATCCCGATAAGGAAGTCTTCAGATGAGGAAACCGAGGCTCTGGAAAAAAAAATCATCCGAATTTTCACAGATTTTAACCATCACACCAAACTAAACATCACGCTCTCTCCTTTTTGAAGGTAAATTTCAAAGGCTATGGTTCAGCGCTCTGCCCAGCATGGGGGCCAGGGAGCAGCATACTGACTGGACAGTTGCTAGGCAGGTGCTTTCTTGGGGATACTTCAGGCTCTGAAGGGGCACCAGCTTCTGGCAGGGTCTTGCCTCAATGTGTCCAGTACCCCCGAGTCTGGTACACACCTGGTTCTCAGTGCTCTGCTGGTGTTTGTTGAATGATTGAATGAGCTTGTGTATGCAGCAGCTTTCCCAAGCTTCTTTTTAGATAAATCTATCATGGTTCAAGCTTAGCTAGGAGCTGGGCATTCTCTCAGGAGGCCCAGAGAAGGCGCAGGTTATACAGTGAGTCGGGAAAGTCATGGCTAGCACAGGACTCAGAATAGCCAGTACACTTTAACAGCAGGAATCATTATATCCTGTGTCTCCCATGGCCAGGAGTCACATGGAGGGGACTCATGTCTGACTAGAAGGGGAGGAAGGAATGAGGAAGAGTTGGTAAGGACTTGTCTGAGGGGTGGCTGTCAGGGGCAGGTCATTGGGCTGCCAAGCTGTGCCCAGCCCCTTCTCTGGGCCAAGGAGAGCAGCCACTCAGATAAGGAACTGAGAGAAAGAATTGTCACTGGACTTTGAGTTCCGTCTGGACTTGAGGGTACATCTGGAGCATAGAGATACCCACCATCACTCTCAAGTTGACCATGGGCCAGAATAAGGGTCCTGGGTCTCTTCTGCCCCAGAGCCTGGCTCTGTCTGAGGAAGGCTTGGAGGATCCTAGCTTCATACAACCAGGCCCGAACTCTGCTCAAAAGTGCCCGGTAGGCAGAATGGCGGCCGGGCAGGGAAAGGCTTTCCTGCGCTATTTCCGGCCTGCTGGCCTGAGCGAGCGTCGCCTGCTGAAGCAGAGAACTGCCTGATGACTCAGTTTTATGTATTTTAGTTTCCAAACATAAACAGATTTTGCATATTTCCTGCAGATGGGGGTTATATTTAATAATCTCTGTGTAAGAAGGTTGGAAGCATAGGATTGGAAGTAAGAGGTGGGCAGACGATCCAGGCAGCAGAGGATCCGGGCAGCATGGGTCCAGCATGGTTTCCAGGCTTGACCTGAGCTGAGAATGCAGGTAGGTGCGGGCTCCAGCCTGAGAGCTATGGGAAGAGGCCACAGCCGCTCACATGATGTGAGCAACTTGAGAGACACTGCAGATAGCATTTCCCAAGGTCTAAGCAAGAAGGAACGTGGGAGCGGGACATTTGGATAAAGTGATCCCCCTGCCTCTGCCTGCCTTCTGTCCTCACTCACCAGCCCCAGTCACAAGTAGGTCAGGTCAGACCAGTGCTCTGTTCCCACTGCGATTCCCAATGTGATTGTTTGTGCTCAACTCAGGAGTGGCACTATTGGGATGTGTGGCCTTGGAGTAGGTATGTCGTTGTTGCAGTGGGCATGGCCTTGCTGGAGTAGGTGTGTCACTAGGTGTGAACTTTAAGACCCTACTCCTAGCTGCCTGGAAATGAGTATTCTGCCGGCAGCCTTCAGATGAAGATGTAGAACTCTCAGCTCCTCCTGCACCATGCCTGCCTGGATGCTGCCATGTTCCCGCCTTGATAATAATGGACTGAACCTCTGAACCTGTAAGCCAGCCCCAATTAAATGTTGTCCTTATAAGAGTTGCCTTGGTCATGGTGTCTCTTCACAGCAGTAAAACCCTCACTAAGACAACCAGAACTTGAGCTGACACCGGAGACAGTACTGTCAGCAACCTTGGCAAGCACAGGCTCTGGTCTCACCCAGCTGGTTCTGGCTGTGGACAGATCCATCTTTTGTAGTCTCTGCAGTAGTGTTCACCTCACAGAGGTTTTCAAGGTTAGAATGATAAGTTCGTGAAACGGCTGGCACAATGGTTCACACAGTAGGTGCTTCATGAATGCCTTCCCCTCAAATGTGTTTGGTTCTTTAGGTGAATCTGTATGGGCTAGTTTTGGTTGTCAACTTGACACAAGCTAGAGTCATCAGAGAGGAAGGCGCCTCAGTTGAGGAAATGCCTCCATGAGATCCAGCTGTAAGGCATTTTTTCAATTGGTGATTGATGGGGAGGGTTCAGCTCCTTGTGGGTGGTGCCATCCCTGGGTAGGTGGTCCTGGGTTCTATAAGAAAGCAGGCTGAGCAAGCCGTGGGAAGCAACCCAGTAAGTAGCACCTGCCATGGCCCCTGTCTCAACTCCTGCCTCCAGGTTTCTGCCCTGCTTGAGTTCCTGTTCTGACTTCCTCCAAGGATCTGGAAGTGTACGCTGAATTAACCCTTTCTTTCCCCAACTTACTTTTGAGTCCTGGTATTTTTGTCTCAGCAACAGAAGCCCTGACTAAGACAGAGATCAGACACATGTGCTGCAGATCTTTATCCTGAAGGATGCAGAGCCCACCTGTGGGAAGCCCGGCTGTCACAGACAAGTCGGGCTTCCAGTCTCCTTGTGTTCCTCAGGACTCCCTGAGTGACAGGTGACAACCCAGCTCACAGCTTGAGTAGATCTTTACAACCAAACAGCTCCTGCTCCACCAGGTGGCAGGCATCCAAATGACGTTATGAGAAACTGGGAGGGTTCTGTGTCCTCATGGTACCAAGACAGCTGCCACAGGCTCCAGGCTCACACCCACCTTCCCAGAACCACCAAAGAGAAAAAAAAAAAAAGGTCTGTCCCGTTTCAGCCGGCACGGGAGACTGAAGATGACTCTCATTGGCTTGGCTTGAGTCTGTGCACAGAGGCCATCACCTGAGGTGGGTGATGGACATGTCATTATCTTCATTCTCTTTACCTGTGGGAAGCCCACACCTCCTGAGTGGCTTTCCTCCTTTCTCCCCTGCCCCCTGTTAGTGACCAAGTGAACAGGATATATATGTCTGCAAAGACTCAGTGACACTGGATTTCTGCATGCTCTCTTCCTCTTTTCTTCTTCCTTCTGGAAGGTTCTGGACCAGATAAAGGCAACGAATGCTTCCGGCTTGGAGTAAATGTGCAGATAACATATAGTGAAGAAACATGCTTACCCCGAAGTCAATGTGAAGGGTGCTTGCTTAAAAGTCATCGTGTGGGGATTATTTGTTACACACCACCAGTACAAACTGACCAATACAAAGACAGACCAGATCTGAGCAGACAGAAGCAGCTTCTATGCCCCAAACAGGCAGATGAAGGGTGGATTTCCAAAGCTCTGTGAATGAATCCCAAGAACAACCCTGGCCTGGTTTAGGACTTGAACAAAGCCCATGGGTTGCTGGTGGATTTACTGAACCAGCCGAAGTGGCAGGCCTTGACCACTCAGGTTGGATTTGGGATCTTTTCCTAGATTTAGTGTCTTTTTAAGTTAATTAATTAACTAATTAATTAATTTCCCATACACAGTTTCCCCTTCATTCTCTGCTCCCATACTCCTCCGACCTCCCCTCCCCTCCCATCCACTCCTTCCTTTTTCTTCAGAACAGGGAAGGCCTCCCATGGATATCAGTCAGCCTTGGCATATCAAGTTGCGGTAGAACTAGGTGCATCTTTTTCTATTGAGGCTGAACAAGGCAGCCCAGTTAGGGGAAAGGGTTCCAAAGGCAGGCAACAGAGGCAGAGACATCTCCTGCTCCTGCTGTTAGGAGTCCCACAAGAAGACCAGGCTATACAGCTGTTACATATGAGCAGAGGGCTTAGGTCAGTCCCATGCATGCTCTCTGGTTGGTCAGCCTCTGTGAGCCCCTATGGGCCCAGGTCAGTAGATTATGTAGGTTTTCTCGTGATGTCCCTTGACCCCTCTGGCTCCTACAATCCTTTCCTCTCCTCCTCTGGATCTTTCCAGTCTTTATCTAATGTTTGGCTGTGGGTTTCTGTTTTCATCAGTTGCTGGGTAAAGCCTCTCTGATGATGAATAGGCCGGGTTCCTGTCATGGTCTCCAGGAGAGCAGAGGGAGTCATGGGATTCAGTGCCTTTTGAGGTTTCCTTATAGCAGCAGCAGCAGCAGGGACAACAACAACAGCAATAACACAGTCCTCATCCTGTGACTTGCTTGATTGGAACTTCTCTTAGTCTCCACAGCCCCAGGATGAGATCCAGGACTCTGAGAATGTCCCCACCCCTCCCACCCAGACTTGGCTTAGTCAGTGGAGAGACACGATGACCAACTAGCTCTTTGAAAGGAAAACATTAATTGGGGGCTTGCTTACAGTGTCAGATGGTGAGTCCATCAGCATTGCGATGGGGACTGTGGGGGCAGACCAGAAGGCCTGGAGCAGTAGCTGAGAGCTTTACATCCTGATCCATAGGCAGCAGGCAGAAAGAGGGAAGGGAGATAGGGGAGAGAAAGAGGGGAGAGAGAAGAAGAGAGGAGAGATGGAGAAGAGACTGGGCCTGGTGTGGGCTTTTGAAACTTCAAAACCCAACCCTAGTGACACACCTCCTCTAACAAGGCCATACCTCATAATCCTTCCCAAACAGTTCCACCCACTGATGACCAAGCATCCAAACACATAAGCCTATGGGGCCATTCTCATTTCAAACCACCTCAAGGACTGTGGTAACCTGTCTGAAAGTTGGGTTATGTGTGTATTGTTAATCTGGCAACTGTTTGTCAGACTCCATCTCACCTCAGCTCTCGAGTGAACCCACCATCATCCAGAGCTGATTTTTAGCCTGACTGCTTCACTTGCCTCCTCCACCCACTGTCCACTCAGGATCCACTAAGACAGGGTCAACTCACATCGCCCATTGAGGTAATACTGTCCTGCTCCCATTGAGGCAATACTGTCCCACGTGCAATGAGATCCAGGTGTCTTACCAGGTAAGTAAGGTACTTACTGTGTATTCACCACATCATGCCTCATGC
>JADRCG010010093.1:516079-533298 GCA_019844195.1 Rhabdomys dilectus
TATCTATCTATCTATCTATCTATCTATCTATCTATCTATCTATCTATCTATCTATCTATTTCCCGACTGAAGTTTCTCCTCCTTCCTCTCCTTCCAGTCCCTCTCCCCATTCCCCATAACATCCACTCCTCCTCCTGTTCTCTTCAGGAAAGGAGAGGCCTCCCATAGCTATCAAGATATACCAGCCCTGACATATCAAGTTGTAGTAAGACTAGACACATCATCTCCTGTTGAGGCATCCCAGGACAGGGAAAGAGTCCCAAAGACAGGCAACAGAGTCAGAGACAGTCCTTGCCCTGCTGTTAGGAATTCCACTTGAATGACCTCGGTCATCATTATGTGGGCCTTGCCTTTGAGGATGTTTCAAAAACCTTCTCTTAAGGAACACTGTTGAGCCGAGATCCTCTGTCACAGGGCCTCCAGACACACTGCAGTGATTTGACTGCCCTATAGGATGCCAGCCTGGCTGCGGACTTCTCATCTGGAAAGAAGTATTCCAGTGCCCCCGTGAGATGTGGAGGGACCACGCACCCCAGATCCTCTTGCCCCTGCAGCTCCCGGGACTTAACTGGGCATTTTTTAGAGGTGAGAGTCTGGTCTTTTCTGGAAATGGCAGGAAAGACCACCCAATCTCTGGCATGCTCTCTAAGCTCCTATCCCAGCTGGACCCAGAGCCACTGAGAGGCTGACTTAGGAGAGTTCTCGAAGCCTCATTCCCCTATCATCCATGGGTCAGGTCCCCCATGGGGAAGAGAGACCTTTCAGGCAGCTTGTATGCTCCCCCAGCTCCCAATAGGCTGACTCTTGTGCTAGCACAGGCTTTCAACGGTAACATTATTATATGTATTTTTTCTTCTAGCTACGGAATGAGTCAGAGTCCTTTCAGAAAGTGTACAGACTGACAAGCAAACAGCAGGTAGTTACGGACACTGTTCTGCTGAATTTGTGCTTTGTGTATGTTGGGTTCCAGACCAGGACAAGGGGGCTGAGGTGCACATTTAAGGTATCAAAGTGGACCTGGCCTCCAGGTTCTCCCAGCATCCCTCAGTCCCTACTTGTTACAGGGCAAGGCTGGAAACCCCATCCTCTGCCCTTGAACTCTCCAGTCTAGGGGGGCTGGGCTTCCTCTCTCCCAGAAGTTCCTCCCTATATAACCCAGACATTTCAGTCCCCGGTCCCCTCTACATTTTTTTCTGTCCCTGTGTGCACACACTCTTTCTCTTTCTTCTTCTTTCCCTCTGTCTCCACCTCCACATGTTGACTTCCCTGGCCTTGTTCCTTAAGACCAGTGAACCTGCCACAGAGCGGCTTCCCAGTAAACCTGCTTTTATAGACTCAAACTTGGCTTGACTTGGCTCATTTCACTGGCGGAGAATAACTTATCAACGTATCTCTTTGCTTCTCTGAGTTCCTGAGCTTGACCACCTTCTGTTCTGCTTCCTGTTGTGGGTAAAGCCGGCCTTTTGCTGCCCACACCTTCCTGTCCCCCCACGCCCCACCCCCACGGTCTCCTGTATGTCACACTGGCTTCAAATTTGCTATGCAGCTGAGGATCGAATCTCTGACTCTCCTGCCTCCACCACCGGAGTGCTGGGTACCACCCACCCAGTTTGTGTGGTGCTGGGGATAAACCCAGGGTGCCATGGTTGGAGTTAACGTCTCCTGTGGAGGGAGCCTCATGCTTGCCTTGCCTTCCCTCTCCTTGCTAAGCCCCTGCTGTTATCAGACCCAGCATTTCCAGACTTCCATCATGGACTGAGGACCAGTGGCCCTACAGGAACCTTCCAGGGTGTTGGTGTCCAGTTGGGACTGGTGTGGTACTTCACCTCAAGGACCAGATAACTAACTCCTGGGTTCTCGGCCTCTTCAGTGTGATCAGCTATTGTTACTATTTCAACTTAAACTGATTTAATATGTTGTTTTAATATGTATGTATTCACGGCATTAGTTCTGTTCCTCTAGAGAACCCTGGCAAATACACAGGACTCCATGCGTGCTAGGCAAACACTGTACCAAACCCAGCTCCAGTCCCCATGAGCTCCCTCTGAGGTCCCTGCTGTTTACCAGTCCCAGAGGCCTTTAGTGATGCGATGACCTCTCTTGCTGTTTCCCCAGACCACATTCCTGCTTCTTGTCTCCAGCTCTGACTGTCACGTCTGCTGGTCTCTGGATACCCTCCTGTGATTAAGAGAGAAGATGAAAACACTGGAAGAGAGAAGAAGGCTTTCTGTTCCCCATCGTTGTAGGATGGCTTAGTGGCCATCTGGTCATTCTCTTGAGACACCAAAAGATCAGAACCTGTAATTGTTTATCCTGAACAGTCCCCTCCAAAAAGGATTGGCTTATCCAGTGAGGAGCAGGACACTCAGGTGTGTGTGTGGGGAGGGGGGTGGCCGGTGAGGTACCAGAAGGCTAGCTGAGGAAGAATCCCCAGGATTATTCTCTCTCTCTCTTTCTCTCTCTCTCTCTCTCCCTCTCTCTCTATCTCTCTCTCTCCCTTTCTCCATCTCTCTCTATCTCTCTCTCCCTCTCTCTCTCTCCATCTCTCTCTCTCTCCATCTCTCTCTCTCTCTCTCTCTCTCTCTCTCTCTCTCTCTCTCTCTCTCTCACACACACACACACACACACACACACGCTCATTGTTAAGGCAGGTCTTTTTAACCGTGCTAGGTTGACGACCATCCACTGGATTTCATTTTCACTCCTACAGGATCTTCTCCTGAGGTGGGGGCGCGGGTTTCACACTGAATTGGAGGGGCTTTGGGGGAGAGTACTGATGAGAGCATGACAACCTGTCCTGGTCTTCCTGGGACTGTACCTGCCCTGGTTCCTGGAGTCCTGGCTCCCCAGAAAGCCAGATAGCATCCAGTTGGACTGTTCCACTCCTGACAGCGCCAGCTTTCAACCTGCTGGCAGGTCTCCTCCTCACCTGTCTTCAGCTCTGTAATGGCCTAATGACTCTGGCTCCCATGCCTTTCCTGTGTGTATGTGCGTATGTGTGTGTGCATGTGTGCATATGTGTACATGTCTGTGTGTGTCTCTGTGTGTGCATGTATGTGTGCATATGTGTACATGTGTGTGTGCATGTGTGTCTCTGTGTGTCTGTGTGTATGTGTTTCTGTGTTTCTGTGTGTATGTGTGTGTGTCTATGTATTTCTGTGTGGGTGTGGGTGTCTATGTGTTTGTGTATGTCTGTGTGTCTTTGTGTATGAATGTGTATGTACATGTGCATGTATCTACATGTGTGTATATGGGTGTCTGTGTGTCTGTCTCTGTGTAATCTGCATATGTGTATACATGTGTACATGTATGCATGTGTGTGTGTAGGGGTGTCTGTGTGTCTCTGTGTATGCCTGTTTGTATTTGTGTGTGTATGTCTGTGTCTATCTGTGTGTGTGGTATTGGGTTATGTGTCTGTTTATATGTGCATGTTTGTATATGTATGTTTTGTGTGTGTCTGTGTGAATGTGAATGTGCATGGTGTGTGTATGTGTGTATGTGTATGTATGTGAATGTGTGTGGTGTGTATATGTGTGTCTATGTATGTGTGTGTGTATGTGTGTGTGGTGTATGTGTGTATGTGTGTGTGTGTGGTGTATGTGTGTATGTGTGTGTGTGTGTGGTGTATGTGTGTGTATGTGTGTGTGTGGTATGTATGTGTGTGTGTGTGTGGTGTGTATGTGTGTGTATGTGTGTGTGTGGTGTATGTGTGTGTATGTGTGTGTGGTATGTATGTGTGTATGTGGTGTATGTGTATGTGTGTGTATGTTTGTGTGTGTGTGTGTTGGTGCAATGGAGACACACTTGTCTCATCTTGCCCACCTTCCTTTCCATCTTTAAATCAACTAGGTTTACTCTTTCAAGTCGACTTCTGTCCATCATTTCTCTTCCAGACTCTTGTTCCCACTTCTCACTACTGCTGCCTTTTCTGTGTCTGCCTCTTGGGTTGGTAACTGTGGCTCTGCTTGCATCATCCCGTGGCTGTTGGCATCAGTTTTATTTTTGAATAAACCAAACCTCTGCCCTGTGTGCCTTTCCTTACTTTCTTTCCTGTGTCATGGTTTTTTGAGACAGCGTTTTTCCCTATAGCTCTGGCTGTCTTAGAATTTGCTCTGTAGACCAGGCTGGCCTCAGACTCATAGAGATCCACCTGCCTCTGCGCTGGGGTTAAAGGTGTGCAACACCACTGCCTGGCCCTTTCCTGTGTCTTAAGGGGTGTGTGTGGTGTATGTGTGTATGTGTGTGTGTGGTATATGTGTGTGTGTGTGTATGTGTGTGTGTGTGTGTGTGTGTGGTGTATGCGTGTGTATGTGTGTGTGTTTCAATACAGGATCCTTCTGTGTGCTTGGGGCTATATGCCTAGTTCTCTTACGTCTGAGCGCCACTTTCAGAGCTCTGGCTTCCTTAGTCACTTTTTACTAACTCTGGATCCTCACAGTGGCTACTCCGCTGCTTCTCTGTGTTGAGTTTGCTGTGGAGGCATCTGCAGGCTTTCCTTCTTGTGAACAACCTGCCTTTTCTCTCTCCATCTTAGGAGAACTCATTTCATCCTCGATGCTCTGTGCCAGAAACGAACAATGATTCAAAGTTCATGGTTGTTGTGGAACGCTGTCTCCCAGGCTGAACAGCGGCCATCTTCACTGGACCAGCTGCGTCTGTTTGCGAGCGCCCCTCACATCTGGCTTGTCGACTGTTGACATTGCTCATAGGAGGAGGGGTTGGGGAGGGTCACTGGACACTCACCTGAGGACCTGCCAGCTCCTCTCAGCCATCTGTGTGCAATTCTACCCTAATTGCATGTGGCCTTGGGTCTCAGGAGGCGCTAGGGGAAATTAATTGAAAGGGGGACTCCTTCTCTTCTGCTAGGAAGCCATCATCCATGCTGGTTAAAGACTTTTCAGTGCAGCTGTATTTGGGTCACCCACTTCCTGCCAGTAACCCCCTCCCGTGGTCTGTAAGCAAACCCCAGGAACACGTTAGTTTCCCGGGGTAAAGTTGTACTTCAGTCCGCCATTAGGGCCTTGTAAGGAGGGGCTAGATGTTATCTGTGTCTCCCAGGGAAGGGATTCTCACAACAATGGCTAGAAACTATTTTTTTCTAGGGAGCTGTATACATGGATTTAAAAAAAAAAAAACTTGCATAAAAAGTTATCCACTCAAGTGGTAACACGAATTTGTAATCCAACCTCAGGAGGCAGAAGCAAGAGACTCAAGTTCAAAGTGGTCTGGGTGGCTTAGTGAGACTTTTTTTTTTTAAGCTATTGTGGCTAGAAAGAAGGCTGCTCTTCGAGAGGACCTGGGTTCAAGTCCCACCACTCATATGACTGCTCACAGTCGTCTGTAACTCCAGTTGTAGGGGATCTGATGCCCTCTTCTGGCCTCTTTGGGTACTGCATACTCAGGGGCACAGACATATAATATGCAGGCTAAACACCCATCTACAGAAAATGAAAACTTAAAATTAAACTTAAATTTTTATTTAAAAAAACCTATCCATTAAGAGAAAACTCATTCAGGGGGTATATTCCTTCCTATGAGTGGGTTTGGATGGCTCCCCAGTGTGGTGAGCCCCAAGAACTCCCTCTGTTGAGTTGTAGGGTCTCTTCCGTCATTGTTTCCAATGAGTTGTCAGAGATCAGGCCAGAAGGGTTGGCTTGTGTGTTGGTGGAGGGTGGGAGCATCCAAGAAGGCCTGCAGAGAGGGAGTGGGGGTGGGGGAAGAGCAGGGCCAGGCTGATGTGGCGCTGTACATCTTAATTTCAGCACGTAAGAGGCAGAGCAGGAGGATCTCAGAGTTTATGGCTAGTATGGTCTACATAGCAAGTTCCAGCCAGGGCTACATAATAGAGACCCTGTCTCAAAACCACAACGGCAAAATGAGTAGGGGCTGGTCTGGGCAAGCAGATATCCAGTGCACTCAGACCATGAGCCTTGTTCAGCAGGCGCCCTCTGAGAAGAAATGGGCGTGGATGAAGAGGTGAGGGTGGTGGATCTGGAAGGAGGATTCTCAGGACAGGTGTTCACTGAGTACTCGGGACCAAACCCTGTATGTTCTGTGCTGGGTGGAGCAGTCTCAGCTTTAAGACCCACAGGGTATGTGGCTCAAACATGCCTTTGCCATCCTAGACTTTGGAGGACGTATCTGTCATGTACTCTGTCGGAATACTTCTTGGTCTCAGGCTCCTGAGCCACGTGATCCATGGACGAGTGGACTGGGTGATCTCATGCTTACTGGACCCAACCTGGGCAGAGTAGGGTCTGTAATAGACAGTGTGCAGACTAAGGCAATGGAGTCTGGACACTGTGGCCCCTGCCAGGTATCTGCAGACAGACCTTGGACTTGTGAATCTACAGAGCTAACAATGTCCCCCTGCCCATCTTTCCTCGGTTACATTGGTAACTTTTATCATTCAAAGTTATAGCTGTCCTTCTACATCTTACCTGGGAGGTTTTGGAAAGTTCCATCTTGTCACGTCCAGCGCACAGTAGGTTCTCAATAAACGTGTATCATAATGGATAAGTGGACCACTGAAAAGAAAGAGGTCTCCTCATCTTCAGTGGTGTCTCTCCACACACCTCAGGGCACACACACGGGACACACCTTTTGCTCATCAGCTTCTCTAAAGCTAACAGGATTCGTTTATAATTACACAGTTAAGTAAAATTTATGTTCGGCAGGCAGAATTAACCGGGCTCCCTGAGGGCGGCGTAACCCAGAGAGATGCTCTGTTTCAAAGTCCCCACTCCCTGTTTAAAATAGTTTACCATTCTTTTGTGGCGCTGGTGACGAGGTCCTGGAGGCACGCAGCCGCTTATTTACTGATCCACAGATGACGGATGGTAGATCCCGGCTTCTTTTGGATGGGAAAACTTGAACAGCTTGCCGACACCTCTCCACTCGGACATTAAATCAACATGGCTCTATTAGTGGCCTTGGGATGCCAGCTGAGCTGTCTCTGAGCCTGTCACCGTGATGTCTTCATCTGTAACCAGAGCAGACGTGAGCTCCTGGCAGCTTCAGGAGGTGACAACAAATCCAATTAGCCCCTCTCCATGGAGCCACAGTACCACTGCGAAACGGCCTGACAGCGAGGGCAACAGCGGTACCCTGCACAGTGGGACACGGGTTTGCGAGGAAGGGGGGATGGGGGGGGGGGGGAAACAAAGGACCGAGCTTAATTGTTGGAGTCGCTTTCTGCATGAGTGGGGACCCTGTGCCAGCTCGACCGGTACCAGTCAGCCCCTCCCATCCTCGTGTGCTGACATGGCTGCCAGGAACCCAGCTGATAGCCAGTCCCTACTTGGAAACCTTGCTTGACTTTGATGGTGTTTATCTTGAGGGACAATTAACTATCCCACTCCTTCTTCCTCTTATAGCAGGCTTTCTGACTCTCAACTCCACTCCTTACCCAGAAGCCCCTGCAAATGTAGGTGTTGGCAGGAAGCATTTCTCTTAAGTCAAGGTGGGTTCCCCAAAGCACCCTCTTTTGGGAGGTTCCTGTTCCCTCTTAGGGTAGGGTGGAGGTGGAGCTGAGGAACACGTTGGAGGAGAATGGCAGAAGGCATGGTGGAGAAGTCCGCAGTTCAGGGTACTGTGTGGGAGCTGCGGAGAGGAGCTCCCGCTAGCTGAGGCCGGGACTTAGGCTGTGTGTGTGTGTCCAGGTGAATAAAGAAAGCAAGCATACTCCAAAGACACAGCCCAACTCAGAGGAGCTCCAGAGACAGGGGAACCCAGAGTTCACAGCTACTCTCAAGAAGAAGCCAGGGTTGATAGTTTTATTGGGGGCCCATTTACTTCTCAAGGACAACTCTCTTGCGAGCCACAGGATAGTTGCAGTAGTCTTCGAATTCAGAAGGTTTTCCTAGAGCTGCAAATAGCCCAGGAAAAGATAAGAAGTGTAGCAGGGATGGAAACTATCCTACAAAAGGAACCTTTGAGGTCTCAGATCTTCATGGGGATTGGATAAAGGGGGCCCAGGAAGGGGGTAATGGGCCAAGGAAGGGGGTAATGGGGCAAGAAAAGAGTGGCCTCCAACCACTGCCAGAGTCACCCAGTATGCATGGCTTCTGCCCTCACCGCCACTATGATGGAAGGATAGTGTGATGCTATACTCCTGAGGAAGAAGTTCCAGAAAGCAGGCCCTCCCTTTAGGGACTGACGGAGTCAGTAGGTCTTTCCTGGATCTGGTGTCCCATGCACACCTTCGTGAAACAGGGTGAGGCACATGTGCCTAGGACTGCTACAGTAGGCAGGAGAGAGCACGAGAGAGCGAGGATGAGGGAGAGAGGGGGGGATCAAGAACAGATGGCACTCGGACATCTTTTTCCCTCCTCCTTTCTGTGCACCTTGTGGCTCTCACTTCCCCACTGCTTTGGTGAGCACCAGGAGGGGAAAGAACCAGGTCCCTATCTGCAGAAGAATGCCTCTGGAGTTTCAGTGGTATGATCTGGGCTAAAGGCACAACATTCCAACATTCCGGGCAAGGCTCGGTGCTGCGCTCTTACTGGAGGGAGGCAGCGGGTGGGAATCTGTGGGCCTTGCTGTCCAAGCCAGCGGGACTCTAGTCAACGGCTAATGGCTGGCAGTGCTGAGGCCTCAGCTGCCAGCTCTTTGGTGCTCTGCTGCTTCCTGCTCCAAGCTGGTACCATCTACCTGTAGGAGCTGGCAGCAGCAAGGCCCTAGGGAGGAGAGACGGGAGAGGAGAGTGGCTGGGAATAGGTGAAGGGACCAGGGAGCTTTGTGATCCTTCTTTGAGAAGGAGATTGTCGAGGACATACAGCATCACTCCAGCTCATTCCAGATTAATTGGGCAGGAGATAGAGGCAGCTGGCTGTTGCATAGAGCTACGGAAGACTCGGCGGGAGCCGGATCACCGGACAGCTTTTGGAACTGGCCCCAGCGCTGCCGGGCACAATTATTTTCAGCAATATCGTTCTGCCACTGAAACTTAGCACTGTGGACTTTGGCATGCAATCTAAGCACCTATTTGCAGACTCAGAAATTGGTACAATCCTCGATGCAAGATGCAGCTCTGAAGCTGAATTTGAGGGTTATGGCCTCTGCCCTCTGCCCTCTGCACTCTGCCCTCTGCCCTCTGCCCTCTGTCCTCTGTCCTCTGTCCTCTGCTGTGTGTTGGGGAATGGGGTAGAACCTGGCTGGGGCACCCAAGGCCAGTTCACATGAGGTCTTGGAGTTTAACTGCAGTCTTGTGCCAAAGGGGTGCCTCCCTCATCTTTCCCACTAGTACCTCCCCCAAACCTTTCATGGCTCCCAAGTTAGACAAGGGGCCCCATGTGCTCCCAGTGTCCCGTTCCATATGTACTTCAGGTTTGTAGTCTTGCAACTCATTTCTTCACTGCTGGCTCCCTTGAGTCTTTTCCATGTCTCCCCCAGGCCCCGACACAGAGCAAAGAGCAGGCACGCAGTATTTGTGCAGTCAGCCACCATTGCTGGGAGACTGAGGGTTAGCCTGGGGTGTTACTCAGGGGAAGAGTGCTTGGCCAGCATATGCTAGGCCTTGGGCTCCATCCCTGGCAACACACACAGAGACACAGACAGACAGACAGACAGACACACAGAGACATACACACACACACACACACAGACATAATGCACAGATATACACACACATACACACAGAGAGACACACACACATACACATAGAGAAAGACACACACATACACACACAAACACACACAGAGACACACACATACACACATAGATACACACAGAGTCACACATAGACACACACAGGCACACACACACACACAATGTGTTGAAAAAAAATCTTTCCAAAAATCAAAGGAGCCGGAGAGTCAGCTCAGCAGGTGACCCCAAGTTCAGACCTGGGACCCACATCGTAGAAGGAGATAAGTGAGTCCTGCAAGTTGTCCACTGACCGCCACATGTGTGCCATGGCTTGGGGAGGCTCTCTGGAGGAGGTGACACCACTGACTGGGTCTCATGTTTCCCAGGTGGGGTAGTTCTCCCCCCATGCTTAAGCAGGTGCACCAAGGGCGTGTGGATGGGACACATCCAGGGAAGATGGCTGTGACCTCTGTCTGACCTCTATATTTATTAGGTATTTATCCTTCATTCTGCTCAAAGGCTCTCTACCCTTGAAGCCAAGAACAAAGGCCATGTTCATAGTCCCCAGCAAAGGAAACTCTGGATTAATGTCAATTAGGACAGTGACAATGTCATGCTTTCCTGCATGTCTGTTCTGGTGGGGATATAGAAAGATCTAGGAAGGTGATGGAAAATGGAGGCCCCAGAAAAAAAGCCTTGGGCTCTAAATAAGAGACCATCATGGAAAGGGGAGGCTCAGTAAGAGGGGGTTGGAATCCAGGGCTCGGATGGGGGGAACAGGAAGCCATCAAGGAGGACCTGGCCAAGGCCAAGGAAGGATTTCCTCTCTTGCTTTCTCCTGCTGTTGGGTGTTGGGTACCAGCCCTGCTTAGCTGTGAAGCCATAGTAGATAGGATCATTCAGGAGAGATCCACAGATACCCAGGGCAGCTTTCTGCTGGGCTGAGTGGTTCCTGTATGGATGCCACGATGGCAGAAGCCATAGTCATTGGATCACGTGGTTCAATGCTAAGGTAGTACCACCCACAAAAGTACTTAGTAAATGACTGGATCTAGCAGCCTCTCTCCAGTCCCCCACTTGGGGAACAGCTTCATTGCCTTATGTGTAAACCAGGGATGTGCGATCTAAGGCCGGTGGGCCACATGGTACCCCAGGATATCTATGAACAAGACCAAGCACGCGAACAAACGATGTTGTAGTGTGCAATGACAAGAAGCCAGACACCCCTGGACTCTAAATGATGCCTGATTCCTGCTTTATCCAGCTGTGGGATGGTAGTGGCCAGGGCAAGTTCAGAGGAAGACCCCACAGAAACAGGTGATGTTGAAAAGACAAAGCTCCAGATGCCGCCACCGAATGTAACAGGTTCTCCCAGGGAATGTGCCACTGACCACCTCGGCCTGTCCCTCTTCATCTCCCGCCATTCTGTGTGTTGGCTCTGGAGTGCCTGTCTTGGGCTGAGTGGCCCATCGCCCTTTTCTTCTGCACCAGAGAAACAGTTCCATCATCTGCCCAGATGCAGGGCACGCCACTCCCTCTTCCTCCTCACGGAGAGAGAGGACCGAGTCTCATCTCACGAATGCAGACCCCTCAGTTTGCCCTCCGCGTGTTTACACGCGTGTGCACATGCAAGTCATACGTCATTGTGGTCAGTGAAATGAGCCAGGCACCTCAGGATACCACGCGTGGAATCTGACACCGTTGATCTCATAGTGAGTGTACCGGTCACAACCAGAGCTGGGGAGGGAAGCCCAGAGAGGAGAGGGGGGCTGGGAAGAGTTGGCAAATGGGTGTGAGTGAGATGGAGAGAAAGTTCCAGAGTTCTCTGTGCACTAAGGGCCGTAGAGCAGAGCGATAAAAGTGTGTATATTTGATAATGGTCAGAGGAGAGGATTTTTTTGAATGTCTCCACTACAAAGAAATGTCAATTGTTAGAAGTGACGGAGATACTTAATACCTTGATGAGGTCTTTTCACAGTGTACTTTTGTATCCATTACGTTGGATACAAAATGAATGGGAAATGTGAATGGGAACTATTGTTACATGGCTGTTAGATATCAAACAAATGAGCCAAGGGATGGGATCACTTAGCAGGTATGATGTGTGTTTGCCTCACAAGCCTGGGGACATGAGGTCTACCCCGGAACCCCAGTAAATCAGTGGGATTTGGTGGCACGAATCTGGTGGCACGAATCTGGTGACACACATCACTTAGCACACATCTGGTGTCAGACATCTGGTGACTTACATCTGGTGGCACATATGTTGTGGCACACATCACATAGCACACATCTGGTGACTTACATTTGGTGGCACATATTTGGTGGCACATAGCACACTTCTGGTGGCACACATCAGATGGCACACATTATAACCTCAGAGGTTTTTCACTGAGATGCAGGTGGAAACAGGTGAAATTGGCTAGAAGTTCTGAAGCCAGCTAGCCTGGTGTATGCAGCATAGTCGCAGAAAGAGGAGAGACGTCGCCTCTAAAGCAGGGTGATGCAGAAGACTCCTGAAGTCTCCACAAGTGCACCTGAACTCACACACACAGAGACACACAGAAAACAAACACAAAACACTTCCTCGAAAGTCACACCCTGCTCAGTATTTATGACCTACAACTCGAGTCTTCCCTATCGACAAGACTTTCAGTGGATCCAGGTTGTCCGAGGAGAGCTATCTGGTGCCTGGAGGGTTTCCCCAGTTCTGAATTCTCCCAGCAGCAGGGATAGGCACTGTTGTTTGGGATTCACTGTAGTGTAGTGCTGAAATAAACATTCGTGCACCTGTCAGTTTGCACAAGCTGCTGGGTAGTGGGGTGCTGGCTGGAACCCCAGGAAGCTCTCATGGAAGGGTGGAGTCTACACCCCTACTGTGTGCTTCTTGGCCAGGCCTGTGGCCACTTTGACCCACACAATGAGGCAGGTGTAATGTCGTGAGACTTTGGGAGCCGAGCCTTTGGGAGGCCTTGGTGTTCCCACAGGACCTATTAGAAACACACAGCCTGTGGGTAACAGGAGCTATACCCACTTTGTGCCTTAAGTCACCTGCTTGACCTCCCCTGACCACCAGCGGCTGGCGTTGTCCTTTTCTTGCCTCTGTCCCAGTTTCTCTTCAGGGTACGGGTGGTTTAGGTAGAACACCAGACAGGCTCAGGGCCTGTCTCTAGACCAAGCATCCAGTGGGAAGGAGAGATCAAAGAAAAGAGTGTTCTCAGATCCCATCACTACCTCAGTCCTGACTCCTAGGCCCATGAAGAGTGGAAGTTGTGGGGACGGAGTAGGACTCATCCCCCCACCCCACCCCCCGCCCCTTACCCCTCAGATCTTCCTTCTCTGGGGGAGCAGAGAGAGTCTTTAGCTTTCTCTACAAATGAGTCCTTAAGGCCTGGCATGCTCCCTGAGGAGCTGGGAGTATGAGGGGGGCACCAAAAATCCATATACGTGCTGGGCCATAAGGCCTGGGGTTAGCCAAGCACCATGTGACAGTTAGTTTTAGAATCACCTGTGAAGAGACTCAGTGGGGATTTGACTAGGTCAGGTTGGCCTCTGGGCGGGCATGTTTGTGAGGGGTTGTTTTAATTGTTAATTGTCAAAGGAAGATCCAACCCACTCTGGGCAGCACCATTCCCTACACAGGCATCCTTACCGGTATAAGAGATCTGTCCTGTCAACTTAGCTTTCTCTATCCACAAGTCCAAAGGAAGAGCAGCACCACACACGACTGTCCCCCTGTGTCCTCTAAAGCAAAGCACAGCTCCTGGGCCTTCAGCCTCTTTTGAACATCCTCCCAGAGCCAACGTGAGGACCATTGATCATCTCTGGTGTGTCCTGGTAATGTGGTCCTTAGGCCAAAGCAGTGCTTCAGGACCCCACCGTGAGCCACTGGTCAGAGTTGTTCACAGAGAATGGGTTTCTAAAGTGTGTGGATATGGGCGGGGCCGAGTGTGTTCTGAGGAGTCAGCTGCAGCTCAGGGCGCCCACCATGGGCTTTCCTTATCTTTAGGGAGAATTGCCTAGCAACAGACGATTCTTGTGGGGTTTCTGCTTCCCTGTCGGAAGGATTCTGCTCCCCATGGTTACGAGAAGAACATCCCAGAACACAGGAGTCTCCTAGAGGAATTTAGGACTAAGAGGGAAATACTAATAGTGAGACTGTAATTCCGGCTTTGTAAGTCAGTCAGGCAGTCAGGTCCTGCGCCTGCATCCCAGCCCAGGTAAACAGAGCCCCGAGCCTCTCCTCACTGCAGGACTCACTCACGCTGCCCTTCCCTGATCGCTTCTTCATCTCTTCTGAAAGTTGGTGGGAACCGGTGTCCTCCTCATAACAGCAAACCAGGCTGGCTCTCAGAAGTCAGGAGTCTAGATTTGCCAGGAACTACCCTCACCTCACCATCACCCACCATCACCTCACCATCACCCACCAACACCTCACCATCATCCCATCACCTTACCATTACCTCACCATCACCTCACCATCACCTCACCATCATCCACCAACACCTCACCATTACCCACTAACACGCCATCACCCCACCAACACCTCACTATCACCTCACCATCACCCCACCACATATTGCAGTAGCAGCCAAGCTGGAACACCTGCCTCCCTCCCCACAGTGTTCCCGGACACCTGATCCAGGACGCCCACTGTCCGCTGGCTCTTCCTTTCTTGTGCCGTTCCTGTCTGGACCACATGACATAAGTTTTTAGCTGACCTGGTTTCCTTGGGTTTCTAGTGATTTGCCCCAAGAGTCGAGAATGTCCCCCTTCTCTCCACAAGGCACATCCTGGCACTGCCTCCTTCTCACCTGTCCCCACACCTCTGTGCTATGCACTTGACCTTGAAGCTTTCAGCCTGGCTAACATGCCTTACAAAGCTGGCTGCTAGTTAGGTTCCTCCAGGCAGGAGGTCACTGGAGGCAGAATCCGGGCTACATGTGCCCTCTTGGACATGTCAGGCAGGGATGGGTGGAGGGAGGGCATGATGTCTCGAGGAGGGCTGGCACAGGTTCCAGGGTGGCCATAGAGCGCATGACAGTCGTCTTAGGTCCCCATGCTTAGGATTTGCAGACTGCTCCTGCATTCCAGTCTGGAGTTGAAATTCCATCATTGGTGAACTCTTGCCTTTATTCTCTTCAGGGCTGGCTCTGTCCCCTGGGGCCAGTACTGTCCCTACCTCACTGTTTCTGTTTGCCTGTGAAAGCCTGAGGTCTGAGAGTAGTGCGTGTGGGAGTGGTTGAGGGGTTGGGGAGTGGGGGGAATAGCAGATCTTGGTTTGGAGTTTATGAGATTTGGAGACTTACCATGGCTGGCTGTTGCTAGCTCCTGCAGTGCTTAGGCCTCAGTTTCCCTCTCATAGCCACAGGTTGGGTAGGCACATCTCCAGCTAATGGCTCAGTCTGGAAGAAGCAGAAAAATCCCAGCCATCTTCAGTGGATATGCTGATGCTACCTGCCTCCGGGTCTGTTTAGAACCTCCCTTCACAGGCTGGTAGGTTTTATGGTCGCCTCTGCACAGCACCCAATTTATTTTTAAGGAAATAATAACAACAGCAATTAGCTCTTCCTTTGAATGGTTCCAGTAAAGATATAATTTAAAAGGACCAACAGGCTGGAACTGCCCCTCCTCCCACTCTGCTCTCTTCCTTGGGGGCAGCTTTGGGACGGGACACAGCCCTGTGGACTGGGGATTTATGGCTCATGGCTGTCATACAGGTTGAAGGCTAGCTCCACTTTGTGGGACTCTGAGCCCCGGCGTGGCCAGGAAGGTTCAAACATACACACTCCAAAGGAATTAAAACAAAAATTGACAGACAAGCAAACAGATCAAACACGGCACTTCAAAGAGAAGGCGAGCCAAGAGGAAGAAGCCCAGTAGCCTCCCCAGTCCCCAAATACTGGAAAACAAAGACTGCCTGCGCATGCCCAGGGCTTGGCCGCCACCGGATCCTTGCCCGGAGCACTGGGAACCCGTCTGCAGGGACTATGTGACCAGTTACTGCCCTCTCCGTGCCCAAGCACTCAGAGGGGCTAATTAGTGCTTTTAATATGCAAATCAGAGCCCGGGCAGATTAAATCTAGAAGAAGAAGAAAAAAAAAAAACAGCTGGTGAATATGTTATTTTAATTACAACTCCAAAGGAGATATGAGTCTAGTTTAAGAGGGTATCGGGCTGGTGAATGTGAGGCTCTCATAGTGGGCCCCTCCCCCAGCCCCCGGGGCGGGCGAGCAGGAGAAACTCTGCTTTGCAAGGACTGAATGGATCAAGCCTATATCTTAGGTAAGCACCCACTGGTCCTGCAGGAGACAGCCCATCATTACTGATGACATCAGAACCTCAGAAAGGACGATCTCATTCATTAATTCATCCATTTGCTCATTCATTCCTCTCTCCCCTCCCCCCACCCCAGTGGATATTTCTTATCATGTAACAGGCCCAGTGCCAGGTGCTGGGAATACTATGACCAGAAGAACGGGAAGGCCCTGGCTAAAGGGGCTTGCGTTTTTGTGGAAGAGGTGTCCTGGCAACAAATGACACAAATTAATCAAGAATTTGCAGAGGAGCAGAGGTTCTGTGAAGGACAGTGGTCAGGGGATGAGTGACAAGAGCCAGAAGGCCCTGACCTGGGTGACAAGGGGACTTTGCAGTGATGTGGCATTTGAGCTGAGACTCAATGGATATAAATGGCCCTAGGTGTAATCAGGACAGTGAGTGTTTCCTCGGCCCTCCTGTGGGACATTGGTTTTGCAGCTAAAACAAGGAGAGGAGAACTCTCCCCTCACTGCTGAGCTGTCACTTTCTCTGACTCGAGTCCAGCCCCACTGTGGTGAATATTCGTGGAAAGCTGTGGGTGCAAACCCACTTCTCAGCTGGAGACCTGACTGCGGTTTCCTCCTGTTTTGGCCACTCAGGCAACAGGCCTTCTCCCAAGTTCTCTGCTGGGGTTGGAAGGGGGACATAAGCCCAGAGAAGGGTCCTTGTACCTAGCACTGCCAGCGGGCCACTGAGTCCCGGGCTGGCTGCTCCCACTCTCTGACCTTGTGTTTGGCTTTCTGTGTGAGTTTGATTTCTATGGGAAATGACAAAACCAAACTCAGAGATCAAGGTGTGTCATCTCTAGTCCCATGTGGAGGTACACAAGGTCCGCTTGCCTGGGTAGAGGAGCCAAATAAGGGAAAAGCAAATTAAAAATTCATTCTTCACCAACTTGCCTGCAGGCAACAGGGGGAAAATTCCTTGCACAGCATGTGGACCGAAGAAGGAACTGTTTGATGGGCGGTGGCAGCGGGGTGGAGAGTGCCAGTGTGGAGGGAGGGGAGAGAGAGAGAGAGAGAGAGAGAGAGAAGAGAAGGGTATTAAGGCATTAAGGAGAGGGGGAGAGGAGGGCAAACACCAACAGGGAAATAAAGACAGGAAGTAGAGATTAAAGAAAAGAAATGAAAGAAAGCAGAGAGACAGAAAGAGGCAGGAGAAAATGGGAAAGGAGAGGGGAGGAGAGGAGAGGGAGAGGAGAGGGAGAGGGAGAGGAGAGGGAGAAGAGAGAAAGAGGAGAGGGAGAGAGGAGAGGAAGAGGAAGAGAGGGAGAGGGAGAGGAGACAGAGAAGAGGAGAGGAGAGGAGAGGGAG
>JADRCG010010093.1:534231-552441 GCA_019844195.1 Rhabdomys dilectus
CCTCCCTCCCTCCCTCCCTCCCTCCCTCCCTCCCTCCCTCCCTCCCTTCCTTTCACTTGTATGTTTTTTGAGACAGGGTCTCATTTTATAGTCCTGGCTGTCTTGGAACTAACTATGTAGTCCAGGCTGGCCTTGAACTCAGAGATCCTCCTGTCTCTGCCTCCCAAGTGCTGGAATTAAAGGCAGCTCCTTTTCTATTTTATAAAGTAGCTTTCTAAGTATTGGTGGCAGGTCTTTGAAGGAAGGTGTGTTAGAATTCGATTGTGGCTCAGGCTGTTTTAGTTGGGAGAACTTTTATTATTACTTCAGTCTCATTGCTGGTTATAAATCTAGTTAAATTATTTATTCCATCTTGGGGTTTAATTTTGGTATACCATACTTATCTAGAAATTTATTAATTTCTTTTAGACCTTATAAATTTAATCAAATACAGGTTTTTCAGGTATGCCTTTATGGTTTTCTGAATTACATTGGTATCTATTGTAAGTTTTTTCAATCTCTCTAATGTTACTAATTTGGGTTTCTCACTTCTCTTTGGTTAATTTGACTAAGAGCTTGCCCATCTTGTTTATCTTCTCAAACAACTAACTCTACATTCCATTCATTTTTTTTCTATTTACATTTTGTCAATTTCTGCCCTAATATTATTTCCCCCTATCTACTGCTTTGGGTTGGCTTATTTTTGTTTTTCCAAGGCATTAAGTTATACAAGTAAATTATTTATTTGAGATTACCTCTGACTTTTTTTTTTTTTTTAATGTAAGCACTTAGTACTATAAACTTTCCTGTTAAGACTGCCCTTGTTACAACCTATAGATATTGGTATGCAGTATTTTCATACCAGTTGAGTGAAAATTCAGTTCTAGGACTTCTGTGAGTCCATCTTCTTTCTTTAGTGACCTGTTCGCCGTCAATAGTGCTTTGTTCAGTCTCCACGAGTTTATGTGCATTCTGCAAGTTTTCTTACTGTGAATTTCTGACTTTTTCACCTATGGTCAGATAGAGTACAGATGTTATTTCCCTAGTCCTCTATCTGCTGAGGCTTTCGTTGTGTCCTAATAGGTAATCTATTGCACACAGTTCCAAGAGCTACTGAAAAAAATGTGCAGTCTTTAGTATTTAGGTGAAAGGCTTTGTAGATAACAGCTAGGTCCATTTGATTTCTGGTATTAATTAACTCAACTGCTTCTCTGTTTATATTTTGTCTGGATGACCTGTCTGATGGTGAGAGTGGGTTACTGAGTTCCCCCCATTACTGTGTTGAAGTTAATCTGTGGCTGTGCATCCAGTAGTGTGTGTTTCATGAAGCTGGCTGCACCTGAGCTTGGTGCAGACCTGTTTAGAATTATAAAATCCTCTTGATAGACTGTCCCCTTAAAGAACAAAAGGTGACTGTCTTACAGTTTTACTGCTGTGAACAGACACTATGACTAAGGCAACTCTTATAAGGACAACATTTAATTAAGGCTGGCCTAAAGGTTCAGAGGTTCAGTTCATTATCATCAAGGCAGGAACATGGCAGCATCCAGGCAGGCATGGTGCAGGAGGAGCTGAGAGTTCTACATCTTCATCTGAAGGCCTCTAGCAGAATACTGATGTCCAGGCAGCTAGGACAAGGGTTTTAAAGCCCACACCCACAGTGACACACCTACTCCAACAAGGCCACATCTCCAAATAGTGCCACTCCCTGGGCCAAGCATGTACAAACCATCACAGTGACTGTCTCTCTTCTGAGTAGTTTTGGTTTTAAGTCTATTGTGCTAGATACTCCAATTGTTACGGGTGCTTGTATACTCATTTCACATGCATAGAATACATTTTTCTATCCTTTTACCTAAGGTAGCATTTATCTTTGACCATGTGTTTCTCGGAGGCAGAAAATATGGATATTGCTTTATGTCCTTCCTAGAGTCTGCCCTGACCCAAGCCTTGAGCAGGCCTGAAAGACCTTGTTTACCACAATAGAGGTAACCTTGCCCACATCCCACAAGTGGTAGTGGAGTCCAAATGTAAGCATTGTACGAGGTGGGAGAGCTCATAACTCTCCTACATTCCTATAGCTCTCTATAAATTGTGGAGTATTTCCACATTTGTTATCCTCCTAAAAACCACAGACATACACATACACATTGACACCCCTCCCCCAACAAGGCCACACCCCTCCTCCACCAAAGCCACACCTCCTCCAACAAGGCCATACCTCCTCCAACAAGGCCACACCTCCAAATCCTTTTCAAACAGTTTACTCAGTGGGTGAGGGATCTACTAATGGAATTATGGTGAGAGATCTATAATATGATGGCATTAGCAGGAGGCAGAATTAATTGTAGGAAATAGGTCTTGGGGGGTGGGCATTTTCCATCAAGATGTATCTTAACCCTGACCCTGGCTCCCTCCCTCTCTGTTTTCTGTCCACTATGAGGTGAGCTGCTTTCCTCCATCACATACTTTGGGTTGTGATGCCCAGCCTCACCTCAGACCCACAGCAATGAGCATGGGCTGAGTCTCTGACACCATGAGACAAATTTAACTTTTCCTCCTTTATGTATTCTCTCAGTGATTGTCCCAGGGACAAAGAGGCTGGCACATGTGACCATCCTGGGCTCCTGCTTTTCTTGCTTCCAAGAGTGATTGTTTCTACCTTTTGATTTTTGCTGATAACTTGCCTGAACTAAACTTCTGGTATCTATTTGACAAAAGTGTGTAGCTATAAATGTGTATGTGCCCTCAGTTAAATTGTCTTCATCCATTTTGTTTTGCTTCCAAGCCTGGTTCCCAGAACATACTATTTTCTGCAGCGTCCACATCTTCTGATCTACAGCGTGTCTGGCTAGAGAAACACACTCAGAGCTCAAGGAATCTCAAAGCCATAATCGTGAGTTTGAGTTTTGCTTTACAACAAGAGGCAGCAGAGGATGGAGGCATCTCTCAGATATTAATAGATGTGAGACAGTCACGTGTTCTGAAGACGCATGGCTCCTTTTGCCAGTCTTAAAGCCTGGGTTGGAGCCTTTCGTTCACCTTTCTGGGCTGAAGTTCCTGGGAGCAAAGCAGTTGTCTAAATAACAGAGACCAAGTCCATTACCACAGCCCCTGCATTCCTGGTTCCATTCTGGATGAAACTGCTATGCATGATGCAGATACGTCCCATGTCTGGCCAGGGTATGTCAGTCGAGTCCAGAATGATGTTCTGGATGTGCTCCAGAACTATATAGCAATCATATTGCATGTCTGAGGATGGGTTAGGGATTAGGGCAGATGACGGGTTATATCTTATGTGAGAGGGATTCCTAAGTAAAGCCTGAAAGTGCACTAGTCTGGCACTGGAGAGCCACCAGCTGGATGGATTCTTGAGGGTCCCCTCAATAGCATGGGGGGTGGCAATAACAAGTTTCTACTGCATGGTTATGTTGGATTTTAGTATTCAAAACCAAGGGACACACTCCCCTAGAAATACACACGGACAGGACTCGCTGCAATCGCATGAGGTTTATTGGTACTGGTGCACCAGGGCTCCCTTGTATGCAGGCAAAAGAGCCCCGAATTAAAGTTGGGGGCAGTATTTATACCATATTTACAGGGTTCATAAAGGCAATTTTACCTCTTAATCAATAACTACAAGGGCTGACTTTAACAGCTGTTCTCAAGCTTAGTTCCTGTTCCCATGCCCGGTTGCTAAGTAACCCAAATTTGCACCTAACACAGAAGGTCAGCTTAAGTAGCTTTTATTTACCCAGGCTTACTGTGTTAAGGGATAATAAACTCCTATCTTGGGTCTTTCTTCCTGGAATGTCTGTTTGAGTCTTTTAATGTCCTCTTCCCGGGATGCATCCCTCGGGGAAGTTAATGTTTGAGTTTAAAGCCAAAATCAGAGCTCTTTTTATTAATTTTAAGTTTCTACAGTTATTTTGTCAGCATCCTTGATTAGCAGGGCAGTGGCAGCCATGATCTGGAGGCAGGCTAACCATTCTTGGGCCATTAGGCCCAGCTTCTTAGATTAATAAGCCACAGGTCTTTTCCAAGGTCCCAAAGTTTGGGTGAGTACCTGCTCTGTTATACCCCCTTTCTCTGATCCACATACAGGTGGGAAGATTTGTTGATGTCTGGAAGGGCCACAGCCTGGGCCTCCAATAATGTTCTTCTTAGAGTCCTAAAAGTCATGCTCACCTCAGGGGTCCATTCTATTTTCTGTTCTTGGCCCCTGGTGGCATCATATAACAGTTTGGCTATCTCAGTGAACCCTGATACCCCAAGTCTACAAAACCCAGAAGATCCCAGAAATTCCCATACTTGCCTTTGGGTTGACAGAACTGAGATGCTAAATATGAGTTGCTTCCAGGGTGTCCAACAACATGCATTTGATGCCCCCCACCCCCCTTGAATATGTACCTCAGATGGGTGACCTCAAGTTGGCTGAAAAGACACTCAGTAGCCAAGTTGACTCCATTCCTGTAGCAGGTCTCTCTGGCCTCCTGGCATGACTCCAAGTTGGGGGCCCTGAAATGCATACTAGAGCGAAGTCATTTGGGGGTAGGCCAGCTGCAGTTCTTGAATCCTTAAGGCAGATGTCAGTTGTCCCTTGAAGCCTCTCTACAGTCTTGCTATTCAAAGGCAAATAGGGGCGGGCTTTGGGTGCCAGAGGCAGGCTGCAAAGCTATTCAGTGGCTGAAGCTTCCAATAGATGCCAGGGGCAGCTTGGTTAATAAAAGCCATGTTCACAGCTGACTGGTGCTCTTTGGCTTCTGGGTCAAAGGAGTGTGGGTCCTATAGGCTTCTAAAAATCTTTCGAGATATTCCCTGGGGATATAGTTCTTTCCCTTCATAACTTGGCCCATTTCAGATAAATTTGTGGGCTGTCTAGCAGCCTCTTGGAGGCTCCTCATCAGAATCTATGGGTAGACCGGGAGCCTTTCCTTTCAGCAGTGTTAAAATCCCAATTGGATCGAGTCAAAGGAAAGGCTCCATTGATCTCAGACTGGATTTGAGCAAGCTCCCAGAACCAATTTCTGGGTGGCTCCCATAATCCTCTCTCTCTCCTCTGTGGTGAAGAGGACCTGGAGCAATTGCTGACAGTCATCCCAGGTGGGCTGGTGAGTCAGCATGATTGAATCTAGGAGATCTGTGAGAGCTGATGGCCTTTCTAAAAATGGGGGCATCTGTAACTTCCAATTGTAAAGATCATCACTGGCAAATGACACTCCTGTCATGAACTATCTCCCCTGAGCACCTGGGGGTCCCTTAGTCCAGAGGGGTAAGGCTGCAGTAGAGTTGGCCCTCTGGGCAGTACAGACCAGAGTATGAGGTGGACTCCAAGTGGAGTCAGGAGAGTCAGGAGGAATCATGGGGAGTCAGAGGCTGCTCCTCCCTCCACCTGTGCTGGCTGAGCAGGGGCAGCAACAGTGAGCAGGAGCAGGAACATAAGGAGGGGGACAGAGATCTTCCTCAGGAGCAGAAGTGGGGAGCAAGGCAGGGGGTTGAGGCTGAGCCTCCTTTAGAGAAAGAAGGGTGAGGAGCAGCGAGGCCCATAATGTTTGGTCTGGGTGGCCCCAGGCCTCATAAACTAAATTGTCACTCTGTAAATGATGGGGGGATGGAAAGTCCCCTCCTTGGGCCATAGGTGGGCCACTCATTTCTGCAAAAGATGGTTAGTTTGTAGGCATGAACAAACAGACCCAAGTCTTTTACAATTTGGCAAAGTCCTTAAAATGGTTCAGGACCAAGCCCAGAGGGGTGCTTTGTGCCCATCCCATTGTAGTGTAGGACTTTTGGGTCTCTGTTTGAATGTAAAATTGAAAAAAATCCCACTGTCCCAGGACACATTCTGGAAGGAGCACATTCCTTAGTCAGAGGACACTTGCTGGATTAACATTCAGAGGAAGAAGGGAAAGGCTGACTAACATTCCTCAGGCCACAGAGAAGGGAACCCACCTGTGGGTGAGGAAGGCTCAGAGCATGGAGGCACATTCCAGGAGAGGGGCCCAGAATGGGAGGTGGTCAGGAAGCTGGGCCCTTAATGTAATAAACCTGGGCAAATAGAAGACACTCATTGTCATAAAAATAATGTGCGAGTCTGAGTCACCTAGAGACCGGACCTGGGAAGGTCGGCCTTTGTGGTTATTGTTTAAGAGATGGTCGTAAAACTGCCCTTATAAGCCCTGTGAATATGGTATAAAAACTGCTCCCAGCTTTGGCTCGGGGTTCCTCTTATCCGCATACAAGGGAACCCCAGTGCACTGGTTATCATTATCATTAAACCTCATGTTTTTGCAGCAAATCCCCTGTCTGTGAGTGTTTCCTCGGGAATGGAGTGTGTCCCCTGGTTTTGGATTTTTGGGTCCAACAGTAGGAACCAAAGACAAATTTGTACAAGAGGACAAAAAGCAAAAAAAAGATAAGACAGACACAGAAGGACATTCCCTGAAAACAAATCCAAAACCAAAAGTCTGTCTCAGACAGTCTTCCTCCCTATGCATTGGAGGCCCATAGACATACAGCCAGTTCAGAATCCAGATAAGAACTATCAAGTAAGTTCTTCAGCTTCTGGTAGCGGGTCAGGAGTGTCCTCCCCTGTGTCTGCTTTGTCCCTCTTGGCCTCCAGATTAAATCCAAAACATAATTAAACCTGAAACAGAAACACATATACAGACAAGGTAAAAGACAACTGGTCCCCCTGACTTATTCTCCACTATTTGTGTGTGTGTATGGGGGGGGGGGTCTCCAGTGAATCCCGGACAAGCCCCCAAATGTAAGAGTCTGTAATTCTCTAATACTAGACTAATACCCCAGACTCAAGTAATATGTAAACACAAAGAGTGTTTTTTTTCTCCAGAAGTCCAGTATGCTAGGGTCTTCCATTATCAAGATAGAGAGACAATCAAGTGAGCTCAAAGGCTCATTTTAAAGCATATTGGAATTCTGGGGTAGATGAACTTTATCTTACTCTATCTCTAGGCATCCCAGAACAATTATTGGGGCATGAAAGGTGGAGCCTAGGGTTTCTTTCTATTAGTAATTGACTCACTTGGGCTTGCCTGGACTTGTTCTTAGTCCTACTCTTCTTAACTTCCAATTTGAAATGGAATCAGCCTAGCCTTCTCAAGTTTAGGAGATGTGTCTGGAATTCCGGTTCTGGGCTCTCAGGTTTTGTTTTAGGGCCCAGGACAGGGGTTCCCTGTTAATCAGAAGACAGAAAGGTTTTTCCACTCTTTCAGTTCCTAGTAGGGCTGTTTGGACCTTTCAATTCTGTTTCCAACAGGGTTAATCTGGATTTTAGTTCCTCTGGGCTAGAGGCTCTGTTCTCAGCTGTACCTGTACCCCTTTATGCAAGCCTTCCAGTGACTTTCCACCTGAATCGTGATGTCCCAGTGCAGTCGCCCCAACAGGAGAGCAGGTCACTCAAAGCCTGCACAGCTCCACAAAGACAGAGGTGCTGAGCGAAGGCACCTTGAACCTTAGCGGGGGGGGGGGGGGGGCCTTACAGAGAGCGCATTTTGCGCATGCTCCCGGAACAGTCACCTTTTGTATGGTCTTAATGTAAAAGTTTCATTTAAAAGACGCCAGCTGTGGCCCTAGCCAGGTTTATTCAGATGGGACCTTCACTGGGTCAACTTAATACTTAACTACAGCTTATTATCCCATCAGTCTTCAGGGACAACCCATGATCTAATTGCCCAGCATTTATGTTGCTTGGTAACCACAAATAGAGAATAATAGTCCTTAAAGGGGCAGTGTGGAATTTCGTGCCCCTGCCGAGAAGCACACTTCATTTCCCACAGCACCCTGTGTTTTTTAATTCAGTGAGTAAAAATGTGTAATGAATAATTAATTATGTGCTTGGAGGCACAATAGCTGCCTACTTTTGAATATTCATCAGTGGCATTATTAATTCACTAGAAATCCCGGGGAGGAACGGGACAGGCTTTTAGCCTAGCTGGAGGACTTAAAGATAATGCTTTGCGCGAGACAAACTTTTTAAAGCTCACTTTTCTTGGGACACATTTTCTGGGTAATTTTCCCTCTCTCAGGAACACTTTGTCATCCCCCTGATTCCTGCGCAGCTGCGGGGGATGCGGGTGGGTGGGGATCAGATGCCACCTGTGACCACAAACCAGGCTAGCTCTCACCTGCAAGGTGCATTAACAAGCAAGCCCGAGAATATTCCCGCAGCTCTGCCATTGCTGATGCATTGGCAGCCTGGCCAGACAAGAGCACAGAGCTTTGTGGCGACTTGAACTTTCTGGGTTTAGGACCCTCTCCTGGCCTACTTGGGGATGGGTCTTACGGACTAACCTCCCACCAACCTTCTAGGATGCTGGTTGAAGTCGGGCTAGTAAGCTATCCAGTAACTCTATCTATCCTGTTCAGCCTGTGGAGATCGCAGGTGTCCTAGACTGATGACTGCCTCTCCGGTGCCCACTCCTTCTTTCTCCCTTTTCTGTCATTCCACTATGGGAAGCGACTTGGTCTTGGCTAGAAGACTACACTTCCCAGCCTCCTTGGCAGCCAGATATAGTCACGTGACATTCTGGCCAATGAGGTGCGTGCAAAAGTTGTTGGGCAAACCTGTGGAGTTCTCTTAAAAGGCCAGTGGGAAACGGGACTTGTTTGACCTTCAGCCTTCTTTCCCTCCTACAGCCTGGACTGCAGATGAGGTGATAGCTTGACAGCTATCTTAGATCACAAGGTAACTGAGAATGAAAACAAGGAGCTTAGAGGTAAAAAAGATCCCTGGATCCCCCATGAGTACAAAACTGCTACTCCATCCTGGCTGTGCCTCCCTCCCCACAGGAGAGGAAGCTCCAGCTGGGTTTAATCTGGATTATCCTGGGCTCCCTTTGAGCACTTTGGAACCCAATTTTAATGGCGTTGCTTGCCCTCCTCAAAGTACTGTCTTGGGCCCTATCTTTTTAGATTCCTCAGCACCTGCTCTGATAGGGCTGAAAGTTCTTTGAAAAATTTATCTCTTGAATAATGAAACAATGGCCTGAGGGAGGAACGTGGAAACAGACGGTTTACAGCCAAACCCCAGAAGGAGGCTGCGGACTTCTTGAGTCTCCTGAGGGACCGGCGGGTCTTCTTTGGGAAAGGAAGGATTGTCCACCTGGCTTAGCATTTTATCTCTACTACTGAAGGTTGAAATCCCTCATGCTGACCTTTAAATAGCGGATGTGAGGGTCGTTCCAGCGTGGCTGCGCTCAGAAAGATGCCCTTCATCTTGTCCAGGATACTAGATTGCACCCATGCTTTTATCCAGCACGAGGGAGCAGAGCGCTACCCGGGAGAAGACAGACCTTGGCTTCATGAGTGGGTCATGTGGAAATGGGAGCTTTGTTGGATCTGAGGGACAAGGCATGGCGCCTGTACAGTGAACTTGAGTGATTGCGTGTACCTATTATGGTTCCAACAGCGTTCTGTAGCAACTTCCTGTTCTGTTCCCACCGAGCAAGAGGCTCAGCCTCTCTGGGTTCTGGGCAGTTTGTGGCTTCAGCAGCAAGCATTCTAAGAAGGAGAGCAGCTTCTGGAGTTGAGCCCTGACTTCCGTTTGTCCCTGCAGGAGATTCCAAGTCTCAACACTCATTCATTCTCTTGCTGAGGACCTGGTAGTTTCTTGGCTGCTCCACCAAGACACCTGGGATGGTCACGCAGAACAGTTACTCATCCCACTCCCCCCCCCCCCCCACACACACAGGTCTTCTAGCTCTGGCCCTCTGGCATTCTGGTTAAAGGCCTGAATTCTCTGCATTTGATCCAGGAAGGTATTGTCTGTCTTTAGGCATCAGACGCTGTAGGGGGCTGACACTCTCAGTTGGCTGGGTCACTTGTGACTGGGCCATTGTTTCTAGTCATTGACAGCTTTTCATCTCAAGCCCCTTCAACACTCTTCTTGTCTTGAGACTGTTCCCATAATTTTTGGAAAGCTCCCAGCCAATGGTGGGTCAACATTCCAGCCCTCGAGAAGTTTATGCATGAAGTTTATCCAAGGGCTCAACAAGATTCAGCCTGGATCCCCAACCCACAGCACGAGTATTTCTGGATTTTTTTCTGTGCTTCCCCTATCCCTCTACTCCCTCTCCTGGGCTTCCTGGAGGTGCCTCCAGAGTGAGTTACTTACACCAATGATCTTAGAAGTAATAGAATGAATATATCAAGATGGGTTTATTAGATTGGCTTCCATGATCTAGTCCAACAATGGCTGCCATCAGAAACTCTGATATGCTATGATCAGAGAGACTGAGAACCAGCGGCTGTTCTGTCCATGAGGCTGGATGCCCCAGCAGTCTGGTACCAGCAATCTGGTACTGGAAGCCTGCTGGGTTTCTCAAGAGCCACTCGTCTTCTATAGTGGAGGGCTGAGGAAGTAGAGTTCCCATGTCAACCAAGGATGGTGGTAGCAGCAGCAACAGCAGCAGCAAGGTAGATGCATCCACAGTGAGGCCTGTATTTCCACTGACTGTGTGGGTCCCAGGGATTGAATGCCAGTCATCGGGCTTGGCAGCAGGCGCTTTACACGATAACCCATCTCACTGGTCCCACAATTCTTTATGAAAAAGAAACAATATACAAATAGACTTGAATCTCTAACAGACGTGACATTATATGCATATCAAAGAACTCTTTAAAATAAATGTACTGATGATTTATTACCAGTGAATTTTTATTTGAATATTTTTTATACCTATGCAAAAAAAATGATTTCTTGTGTAAAAAGGAGTTTATAGCTGGAGAAAGTGCAAGAAACTGTAGCTTAAATCTTCATCAGTTTCTTTAGCCAAGACATGCTGTGTTGTCCAGGATATTCAGTGTACAGAATAAAATCAAGGATAAACATTCTTGTTTTCTGTCCTTAGTCCAGTTGAGACAGGAAGAGATTTTTACAGGTATCTTTTATTCCCGGAAGCATTACCTTTTGTGCCCGTTTAACTAAATAAAAAAGCAAGGAAATTCAGACTTCGAGATCTGCCCCCCACCCCCACCTCTCTGCTTTAAGGAGGAGTGGAGGAGACATGAATAATAAATGTGGAGATAAGAGAATGAAACTGGGAAATCAATTTACCGCAAAGTATTTGCATATTTTATTAAAAGAAACTGTGTCTGAGATCCATAACAGGGCGTGATGATTTCTGTTTTGATTTGATTTGTGTGCGCCACGCCTCTGGGAAAAGTGACAGGGTGCAGTCGTGTGAGCAGGAGAGGTTGGTTTTTTTTTTTTTTTTTTAATTTCATTGATGGTAAGTGGGTACATTAGTCTTTCGAAGGACTTAGATATGCCTACTGACCCCCTTTTCACAGGAAACAGGTCTGGAGACACTCTGTCGGCTTTCTAAAGAACAGAGATTCTTTTGCAAGAAGCAAACCGTCCTGAAATGGAAGGAACAGGAGAGAAGGGGAAAGGCCGTCCCATCTTGGACCTCTGTGTCTCAAAAGTTAAGACGAGAGGGCCTGTCTCCTCTCCTCTCTGTAAAAACACACATAGAGACAGACACGTGCACAGCTCCATATAGCTGACATTTATTTTGACAGAGACAGAGGGGAAGAAACAGTTTGTTGAATATACACAAGACGCCCCAGTCCCCTCCCTCTCCTCACTCCAAGAATGAATTGTCACTAACAAATCATTGTTTGAGTGAAGGGTAGGGAAACTTGTGAGGTGTTTGTTTGTTTGTTTTTCTTTTTCTTTTCTTTTTCTTTTTTTCCTTTTTCTCTGTCACATAAAAATGCTCTAAAAGCTAGGTCCTTCTGGCCACCACTCCTTGGTTGACAATGGCTGAAGCTTGCCAGTAACTTCCATGAATATGGAAGGCTGTGCTGGGTTGGGACTTCAAGGCTTCCGTTTCCTTCCCGGCACCAGCGCCCGGAAGACCCATGGTTACCCACCTTGGTTTTGGGAGCTCAGTACAGGTCTGAAGCAAGGTCAGAGCACGGTGGCGCCCCCTGATGACCAGGACTGCTGAGTGCTGTTTGAGGGGCGGTGCCTGTCTTTAGTACAAAGATGGGCGTGGGCTCAGTTGGGCGTGGCTTATTCCAGACAGAGAAGATTGGCAGTTAGAGCGGGGTTGGCCATCCGTGGGACTTTGGCGATCTGTCCTATCTGTCAGTTCATTAGTGCATTATCTCGTCAGTGGTCTAGCACACACCTCTAGCTGGGGAATCACATTGGGCACTGAGAGTAAACAGAGAGGCCCCTGGGATGTAGGAAGCCAGGGCTCTGAGGCCAGAATGTTGCGGATAGTGTTGAGAAAGGCAGGGGAGCCCACAGGGAAGGTTTCATTTCTCTGGAGTAGAGGAAAAATGAGCGAGGAAGTGAGGAGGGAGAAAGCATAGGGGTCTCGGGCAGCAGGAGGCTGGGAGGTCGCGTAGCAACAGCAGGGGTGGATGACAGACAGTCCGTTCTTTTTCTCTGCAGCAGTGCATGCTACCAGGCAGGCTAGCTTCTTTGCACATGCCACAATGGAGTCAAAGTGGAACAGCGGTTAAGAGGGCACTGCCACTGTCCCTGGGCTTAACTCTGCCCTGGCTGCACTGGACCCTTGCCAGCCCAGGTCCTTCATTTGCAGACATGGTTTTGATGGTCGAGTCAAGGCCAGCTGTGCATAGCCATGGTATTAACTGACCTTCCTCACACAGACGTCCCAGGGGGATGGAAAGGCAGGACATAGAAGTCAACAGACAGAGCAACTCCACTTCTGTTCACTAGGATACTAATGCCCAGAAGCTTTTAAGAAATGGAGTATTTTCTAGAAGCTTCCATTGCTTCCAGGGACTGTTCAACCTCCTGCTCATGGACAGTGGCTTCACTCTGGATGCTAACTCGTGTGTGTGTGTGTGTGTGTGTGTGTGTGTGTGTGTGTGCGCGTGCGTGTGTGCGTGTGTCCGCGTGCGCGCGCACGCACACGTATGAAGAAGAAGAACCTGTCAATCAAAATACTGTCCCTCCCTTAAACAAGGACCAGTTACAAAAGAGTTCAGCCAATCAGATTATCTCCTGAAATTCTTGTGCAGAATTAAGAGGCTAACACTGCCTTCCTCCTCCATGGCTTCCAGAAAGAGGGAAGATGTCGCATGGCCCTTTTTCTCTGCATCTCTCAAGCCCAGGGCAGATAGCACCAGAGAAGAAAGATTTATTTTCACGGGTTCTGAGAGTCACTGTCCATGGTGGCAGAGAAAGTAGACTGGAGGTCTTGGTCCACAGCAGTGGGAACTGGTGGTGATGGCTTGTTCACATGGCAATAGGCAGGAAGCAGAGACCACAGCTGAAGACAGTCCTGGTACCACCTTCAGAGACCCAACCCTAGTGACATATTTTGGTTGGCCTTCAAAATAGTGCTCCTGGAGGCAGAGGCAGGCAGATTTCTGAGTTCGAGGCCAGCCTGGTCTACAGAGTGAGTTCCAGGACAGTCAAGGCTACACAGAGAAACCCTGTCTCAAAACAAACAAACAAGCAAACAAAACAAAACAAAACAAAAAAACAAAACAAAAAAAATAGTGATCCTGGCTGAAGATAAAACATTGAACATGTGAGCCTGTGGCTAAGGCTGTACCTCGGTGGGAGAATGCTGCTTAGCATATGCAAAGCCCTGGGGTTCAGCATCATGTCACCTGAGAGTGGGGGTTGCTATTTGTAACCCCTGCAGTCCCTGTTTTGTAGCTTCTGACGACTTATTTCTCAGTTAGGCAGTTTCCGAATCCGAACCACCTGTGCTAATGTTCTGGCCCAATGGCCCAGGAACGGACAGTTTGCAACTGTGATGGGTGTCAGCTATGTGCCAGGCCATTGTGACTGTGGTAACTCCTCAGGGATGGCTGGACAGCCTTCACAGACAGTACAGCATGGAAGAGCATCAAGTGACCCTGATCAGTGTCCCCGGCTGCTTTTCTCAATGGCTCCATTTTAAACGTGCTGTGGAGAGTACCCAGGGGAATACATGCTGCCGAATCCATGGCTTCCCACTCTGACCTTAAAAGAGATTTCTAAAAATAGGTCCAGGTCAGAGAAGATGTCCCAGACAGGGATGTTTCAAGCTTGACTCAAATCTCTGTGGCCTCCGTCCCCAGCTATTCCAGCTCTTCAAAGAGACAGACAGCCCCGCCCAACTTAGCCTTTCTGGTATCTTCCACCTGTAGTGAGACCAGAGTCGCTCTGTAACTGGAGCTTGCTGTTCCTCAAGAAAATGGCCTTCGGAAGCTGGGCTGTGCTCAATGTCCAGGATTCAGCGCTTCCTGCTTCAGGGTTTCTTCACTTAGCTTGGTAGGTCCCTACTGCCCATCTTTGTGACTTCTCAAATTGTGCCTAGCGCTGGGTGATTTTCTGAGCTAAACATTCCTCCTGGCAGCCCTGGAGACCAGGGCAAATTTATTATGTGTAGTTATCTCCAGTTCCAAACCCTGTTTCCTGCACCTTCCCAAGTGGGAGCCCAGCCCAAGGAGTGGCCACGCCCATCTTCAGCCGGTTTCTTTGATAGCTACCCTGCAGATCCCTCTAGGGTCAGCCACACTCTCTGATTCTTTCCTTCTTCGCCCTGGACACACAAAGATAAAACAACCCCCTCTTTTTTTCCTTCAAGGTAAGGACAGGAAAATAAATAGCAGATGAGAAAGAAAGGGATCTTTAATTCTTCAGGACAGAGCCCTTGGAGAGAAGGGCAGGCTGCTGAAAAGGAAGTGGCTGTCATCGGCCCACCTACTGTCTCCAGTTTCCAGTTCCTGTCTTGAGCAGTAAGCTACCAACCAGCACAGCTGCACAGGGCACACTTCAAAAATGGCTTGCCTGGAATTCTACAGCTAGGTCTCTAAGATGAGAAGTGTGGACCTCAGAGAGATTCTGTGCCTTTTCCCAGGTATTTCTTGGGTGGTGAGGGGCCTCCTCCCTTTCCAAGCTTCATGGGCATTTCAAAACCAAGCGATGAACTGTGAGGTTGCTTCAATCACCAAAAATGCTTACCAAGCAAAGACAACGAGCTGAGTCCCAGCGTGTGGTGCACAGTTGTAATCCCAGCATTGGGGGAATGGAAGTGAGCAGATCCCTGGGGCTGGCCAGCCAGTCTATCCAGCCTCCTTGGCCAGTGGGAGACCCTGTCCCAAAAAAAAAGGTGGATTGAGCCTGAGGAAAACAGCCGAGGCTGACCAGTCTCTAACCGTGCATCCTTTCTTGCATGTATCCATGCACATACAGAGTATATGCATATGCACACACATGCACCCTCGAGCACACACACAGAGCAGATGCACACACACACAGAGCACATGCACGCACACACACATACATACACACAGAGTGCATGCACACACATACATACACACAGAGTGCATGCACACACATGCACCCTCAAGCATACACACAGAGCAGATGCACACACACACAGAGCACACACATGCACACACACATACATACACACAGTGCATGCACACACATGCACCCTTGAGCACACACACAGAGCACATGCACGCACACACACATACATACACACAGAGTGCATGCACACACATGCACACTTGAGCACACACAGTGCACACACACTCACACCTGCACACATGCACGTGTTCACACATACAAATACATGCATGCACGCATACACACATACACACACATACACACACACATACACACACACACACACACACACACACACACACACACATGCATAGAGCAGGTGGCAATGTGGACTTTACAGGTACCTTTTAACTCAGTGTTAGTGACCTGAGGCCTTTGTGATGAAGAGTTAGGGAAGGGCTCAGTCAGCACAACTCCTCAACAGTCTGGTCCAGTGTCACCGTGCATTCTTAGATCAGTGGCATCTCTGGTAACAGGAGAGGCACTGTGCACTTGTGTCTCTCACCCCATGGCCTGGCCTCACAATGTGTTCTTCTCGTTCCCATGGAGGTGGCTGAATAGCAGTGTGGTGTGATGAGGACTTCTGCTGACAGGAAGTCCCTGAAGCTCCTGGTGTTGCACACTTATGCACAGGCACACTGTTGAATGCACGATTGCATCACACAGGCTCTGAAGGCTATGAGATGGCGCCCATTTCACAGATGCCACTGCAGGGGGCCGTTCCAATCTCCATGGGAGTGTCTCATGCCCTCTTCTAGAGACCCCTGGTATCTGGGGAACAGAGCAGCTCAAAGCCACACCCAGCCCACTGACAGGCCACCAGGAGCCCCGAGTTCTTCAGCTATTGGATCCTCACTGTGACTTTAAGAAAATGACTTTGTCTCTGAACCAAGGAAATGAGGCTGAAACCCTCCCAGAAGGTCACAGGTTACTTTGATAACTATAAGGACAAAATTAGGGGAGGCTCTTGAAAGGTCCCAGTGTAGGAACCCAGGCTAGCCATAGCAGCTGAGCCTGGCAGAGCCCTGTAATTAGTCTGTCAATCTGTCTGCCTGCCCTTGGAAGTTCTGGGACCATCATGGAGGGACCATGGAGGAAAGGTGTCCACAGAGTTCTCAACTCTTCAATCTCATGACCTGAAAGTACTTTATGGAGCCCTAGGCAATGGAAAGGAAAGAGATGCAAATTCATTGGTGTTCAATATTTTTCTCCTTTTAAACCTTCCTTTCTGTCTGTGCCGCAGATATGAAGCCTAAAGAAGCCTCAATCTAAAGATAAAGTGCAGCTCTTTGGATTATATGCCAGTCAAATATAGATTCCCATTGTCTAGCCTTGGCTGTGGCCAGGACTTTTCAGTGGCATTCAGAATCCTCTCAAGTTTCCAGTGTCTCGGAGCAACCACTGGCCCAGCATCTCTGGTGTGGATGTAACGATAAGGACCTGGGCTGTAGCTGGTGACACTGTGTTACAGGTAACGTCAGTTATGAACCCAATGCTCAATCACCAGGCACTCGGGCAGTGTCTGCAGGTGTCTTGGTGATTGTACTGGGGCAGGACCAGGAGCCTTGCTGTATACCCTGAGGTTGCAGACCAGCCCCCTGCCCCTTGTTCTCTAGCCACAAACTGTTCTCAGTTGTCGAGGGTGCATAGCTGGGACTCTCAGTACAGGGGCTGGGCAGACTGCTTACCCAGCATGTGGGAATCCCTGGGTTTGATGCACAGCATTGTGTAGTGGTACCCACCCGTAACCCAACCCTGAAAGGTAGAAGCAGGGGTGTCAGTAGTTCTAGGCCACCTGGGTCACGTGAGATGCTGTCTCAGAAAAAAGAAAGAAAGAAAGAAAGAAAGAAAGAAAGAGAAAGGAAAAGAAAAAGGAAAGAAAGGAAGGTAGGAAGAAAAAAAGAAAAGTCTAGAGTGTCCTGTTCCCCCTTGACCTCAGTGTCCTTGTCTGTATAGACTGCAGGTGTGGAGAGTCACATGGCCGATGACGTCAAAGATCCCTAACAGCACCCGCTGTCTAATTGTCTCTGGCTCCACAGTGACTCAGGCTCTGCAGCACTGGCTTCCTGTCCCTGCGACACCAAGACCTGTTAATAGCATCTCTCACGCCAGGGCATCATGTGGCACTCATGATGGGAGACACCAGTGGGAGGAGGCTCTTTGCAGCTACCAGGAAATGTCACCCCGGGGAGGCAGACACCCTCGGTCCCCACAGCCTTCTCTGGTTTGTCTCCTGGCTCCTCCTTAAACAAGGGGGCCACTGGGTCCAGCCTTCCCAAACGCTTGTGGGATCAGCCTCTTTTCACCTGCTGTTGAGTACAGATCCAGCCGGCTCCTGTGGAACTGAAAAGCAGGTGCACACAGTAGGTGAAGGGCAAGTACACACAGTAAGTCCTCGTGATGCTATTTCAAGTCAAAGTCTCCATCCTTCCTCCTTTTATTCTGCCAGCCTGGGGAATTGTGCAGCCCCACCCACTGGGCTGTCCGGTCCACTCCTTCCTGCTCCAGAGGCTCTTGTGTTCTTCATTTTCTGGGAATTGGATGCTCAGTGGGACCTGAGCCCCGAGCCCCAAGCCCACCCCTTTCTAATTTTATGATGTGGCAAATGACAATGGGTCTCTCAGCTGCATTGATTAGCCTTAGAGCTCAGCTTCTATCGCCTGTGTCTGTGGAGGAGAGGCGTTTCGACCCCATCCCACCTTCATACTGTGGGCTGCCCAGAAGTTTGCCTCCTGCTCACTCTGACTAACCAGTGGTCTGAAGCTCTTTCTGCTAGCTTCCGTCCCCCTCTCCCTGCCCAGGTATGGATGGGTCCAATGCCATGGCTGAAGGCTCATACTTTCCTCCCTTTCCCCCTCCTCCCCCTCCTCCCCCTCCTCCCC
>JADRCG010010093.1:552841-570141 GCA_019844195.1 Rhabdomys dilectus
CTTCTTCTTCTTCTTCTTCTTCTTCTTCTTCTTCTTCTTCTTCTTCTTCTTCTTCTTCTTCTTCCTCCTCCTCCTCTTCCCCTTCCTCCCTCCCTCCCCCCTCCTCCCTTCTTCCCCCTCCTCCTCCCCCTCCTCCCCTTCCCCTTCTTCCCTCCTCCTCTTCCTCTTTCTCCTTTTCTTCCACTTTCTCCTCCTCTTCCTCCTCCTTCTCCTCCTCCCCCTCCTCCCCTTCCCCTCCCTTTTCTCCCACCCTTCTTGGTGTCTGTCCTTGTAGCACTCACACGAGCAGACCTGGGCCAGTCAGCAGACACCCCTTCACCTTAGCTTCCTTGTGTATAAAATGGTAAGAGTCTGGTATGCTGTTTGTGTGGATCAAATCACAGACACACATGCAAGGCTGGGGTAACACTCAGTCAGCCAAGTGGTTGCTAGCAAGCCTAAAACCCTGGGCCCAGGGGTCCAGTCCCCATTCCCTCATAAACCTGAGTATGATAAGAGGTGCTTGTCATACTAGCACCCGGGAAGTGGCTCATAACCTGCAAGTCCAGCCCAAGTGATCTGTGGTTGGTTTGAATGAAAAAATGGCCCCCATAGGGAGTAGCACTATGAGGAGGTGTGGCCTTCTTGGAGGAAGTGTATCACTGGGGATAGGGTTTGAGGTCCCAGAAGCTCAAACTAGGCCCGTGTACTCTCTCTTCCTTCTGCCTTTGAATCCAGACATAGAACTCTCAGCTACCTCTCCGTGTCTGCCTGCATGCCACCATGCTTCCTGCCATGATGACAATGGACTAAGCCTCTGAAACTGTAAGCCGGCTCCAGTTAAATGTTTTCCTTTATAAGACTTGCTTTCTCTTCACAGCAACAGAACACTGAGTAAGGTGTGATCCAGTGCTCCCTACTGAAATTTAAGGGTCTAACACACACACACACACACACACACACACGCACACGCACACGCACACGCACATACACACATACACACATGTGCATGCACACACACATACACACACATGTGCACACACGCATGCGCACACATGCACGCACACACACACACACTCACACACACACACACACAAAGATAAGTCAATAAAGCAAAATCAAACAGAGTTGATGAGGTGGCTCACCACTGAGGCCCCTTCTCTAAGCAGCCGTGTGTCCCTGGATGAACTTCCTGGACTCTACTGGTCCCTGTACAGCTGTGATGGCCACGCCTCCCTGATGGGAACCCTTTGGTGAGAGCTTGCTTGTGAAAAATGGCCCCAATAGCTCTTCAGTTTCTATCCTGCAATCTGACATTACTGTTCGTGTCAATGAGTTACCTAAACCACTCCCACGAAATTGGCTTAATAACTGCTTTGACCAATAAAATCTGTGTGTGACTGTACTGGTCTTGGCCAGACGTGGCTCTGCATGTTGCCCTTTGCTCTATTTGCTTGGCCATGAAGATATAAGAGAGAACATGAAGCGAAAAGGAGCCATCCTAGGAGATCCTCCTAGACCAGCCAAGTCCCAGCCAACCACTGCATGCACGATCCAGGCCAGAGTGAAAGAAGCAGACAGCAGAGCCCATGCTAGACCATTCCCATGAAACCATAGGTAGAGTGAACAGTTGTGAAGCCACTGCGTGTGTGTATGGGGGGGTGTATTTTGTTATGCACCAGAGGCTGACTGATACACATGGCATATAGTAAAGGAGTCTGAACAGTCTTAAAGCCAGCCCTAGGGGAAAGACAACAGGGAGGTGAGAATCCAGAGCTGCCTTGGATGCCCAGGGAGGTCTGGAAGTATTAAACAGTTAGGTATCAGATGTCGAGGACCAAAACTTGTGCACAGACAGGAAAAAAAAAAAAAAAGCTGGGTCTTAGGTTGTTATTTATAGCCAAAAATTTAAACGAGCAAGTTCTGTCAGTTTCCCGAGTTACTGACAGTTGCGGAAATGTTAATAGAAATCTTTATAAGACCGGCCAGATGTTCCATATTAAGCATGGATCTGTTTTATGTGAAAGACTTTCTGTCCCCCACCGCCCTCTCTCTCTCTCTTTCTCTCTTTCTCTTTTTCCTTCTCACCCCCTGTCTTGATCCCAGGCACAATCAGGGGCACTCTCTGAGGGTAATTGCTTCAGTTCTGGTTGTATTTAGTTTCTGAATGCCCGTGTCCACAGTGTCAAAAATACACCCCCAAAAAATAACCCTGGGAAAGGTTAATGACGGGCTTTCTGGTGTCATATTCTGCACTTGATACATGGCGGTAATTATTATCATTAGGGCTGCAGGAATGTCTACTTATCTTTCTTAATCACATACTATACAGAAGTGCTTCTGAACACATATCTATTATTTAATCAAAATCTCACAGTTATTGGCGTTCGTGCTCTCTCAGGGCTGTGTTTATTTTCTCTTTGCATGGGGGAGCGTTGCCTCCCAGAAAAGAGGGGGCCCTGAGTCCATGCCCACTTTTACCGCTGTCATAGCTTCTGACACTTGGTGCTATTAATATCGGAGACACACAGGCTCGCATTGCTTTCCGGAAAGAACACTTTGAGTAAGAAACAGAGAGGAAGATGCATGCCTGCCTAAAGGAGGGGGTCTGATGGGGTGAACCCTTGGAGGGATGCATCTCCACAGACAGAGAGCAGACTCGGTCAGCGAGGTCACCATGGAGTTCCTTGAGGTGTGCTCAGTTCTTGCTCTATGCCGTTAACATTACCTTCTGTACTTCAGAAAGGATGTCTCTCAGGATTTTCCTGTGTGTGTGTGTGCGTGTGCGTGTGCATGTGCGTGTGCGTGCAGCTTGATCCTCAGTATGATGACGTGGTAGCTGCTGAACCATTAAAAAGTGGAATATAGGAGATGGAGAGATGGGTCAGCGGTTAAGAGCACTGGCTACTCTTCCAAGGACATGGGTTCAATTCCCGGCACCCACATGACAGCTCATACCCGTCTGTCACTCCAATTCCAGGGGATCTGACTCCTTCACACTTGCAGGCAAAACACTAATGTACATAAAATAAAAATAAATAAAAATTTAAAAATCTTTCTTTCTTTCTTTCTTTCTTTCTTTCTTTCTTTCTTTTTTTTTTTTTTTTAAAAAAAATGGAATATAGGTGGCCAGGATGGTTCCATTGGTAAAGTGCCTGCCAGGCAAGCTTTGAGGACCTGAGTTCTATCCCCAGCACCAGTATAAAACACCTAGAGATGGTAGTGATGTGCTCCTGTCTGCCCAGCACTGGGGAGGCAGAGACAGGAGGAAACCTGGGGTTTGCTGATCACTCTGTCTAGCTGAATTGGCATGCTTCAGGTTCAGAGGGAGGGAGAGCCTGTCTCAGAAAACACGGTGGTAAAGCAATAAAGGAGAACACTGAATATTCACCTCTGGCCTTCACTTGTGCATGCATGTGTGTGCATGTCTGTGTGTGCATGTGTATGCTGGAGAAAATACACACATGTGCACACATGCATGCACACACGCACATGCATAAACACGCACACGCACACGCACGCGCACACGCACACACACGGTACCCCATAGGAAATTACTGAGGATTCTTGGAAGAGATTAATTCCCATGAACCCCTGGTTATTTCTTGAGAGTTCATCATTATAACAGGGCTACTCCTCTAGCTCAGTACCTTTCTGTGTGAGCTCTTTCTCTGACTTGTTTTCTCATCTCGGTCACCCTCCTGTGATGTGGTGCAGTCAGGGGACCCCCATCAAAGGTGGAATTTGATAGGGCTGCTTGGTATTGGATTTTCAGGCTCTAGAACTGAGCTACATAGAATGTTTTTCATGATCAAATTTCCAGCCTCGAGCACTTTGTTACAGCAATGGATGGTGGACTTGATATAAGAGCCCACCCCGTTCTTCTCAAAATGGAGGGTGGGTAGAAAACATTATTGTTTTACTTTTGCAGATTGGGACACTGAAACTGAGGCTCAGAAAGAGTCTCCGTTGCTCGGGGTCTCCTAGGTACTCAGCTGGAACACAAGCCTACAATTCGACATCTTGGTTTTACCACAAAGTCTCCATAGCCCAGTCTGCACAGGCCATCAGCAGCACACAGGCAACAAAGAGTTTAACCCCAGAGGCCCACCCTACCAGGCACTCCTCGATCAATTGACTTACAACCTCCCCAGGCAACATTGCCTTCTGGAGAGCCTTGGAGGATGTCCCGTGACCAGGCATGGATGTCATCGGAAACTGAACTGTGTTGAAATTTTTAGTTTCAAGTGAAGCACACCTGGGGGTGACACCATTTTTTACAATTTATAAGAGATGTTGGCTCTTGACCTCAGGGGACTTACCCTTAATGTTCCCTTTGCCCCCTCCTCTGGCCTTATGACATCTTTACCTCACCCTGACCAGATAATCCTCATTATAATGCCTGGTACCATGGGATGCCATGACTAGTTGCCTCTGGGGATGGTTAGTCCTCTTCTGGGCTAAAGCCATGTGGAGGCTGTCCACTGGTCGCTTTGGTAGGAAATGTTCTTTCCTGGATGTAGTTCAGTCCTTTGATGTGTGGCATTATAAAGCCATGGTGTATGTCACACCGGAATGGACTCCCCTGGAAAGGACTTTAGTGTATAATCCTATCCTACCCAACCATATTCGGGCTGTGATTACAGCCCAGGGAAGTCAAAACACAACCTGGGGACTGGGGGTGCTGCTAAGTGATTGAAACATGGAAATGAATCAGAAAGAGAGGTCTAAATCTTACTTGTGTAAGCATGATTGTTATAATAAATAACCACAATAATCCCATACATTTTATAGCTGATGGGATCTTTCTTACAGATGACTTCATCTGGCTGGGTTAGGGAGAATAAATCTTAAGTTTGAATCTCTGAGGGAAATATCAATCTCTAAGCTACACTGCGTGCAGGGCTGCCTTTTTAATGGTCCCTGTGCATACAGCTTTCATTTTCATTTCCCAGCCCAGAAAGACTTGTGTGAGTCTGGGAAGACAAAACTCTCTGCTCCTAATCCTGTCATTCAAGGCCCTTAGGACCCTGGGGGAGCCTCTCCTCCCTCCCAGCTGTGTCTCTCATTATCTTGTGTCTCCTTTGTGTACTGAGGCAAGCACTTCCCGCCTGTGGGGTGCACAGCCTGTATCAAGCCCCTTCCCTCACTTCTCTCCATACATACACAGAGCTCAGGCTTCAGACCCTTTGTGTGTTTGCTGCCTCAGAATGGTCTCTGGCCTCAGAATGGTCTCTGACTCCCCATCGCCAGAGGTAGCCTGCCTCACATGAGGATGCCAAGCCGAATCAGGGGGTTTCTGGCTACACCTGACTGGTTTGATCCTAGGACAGCCACCGATGTCGTCACTCGTCACCGTCCTGAGAACTGATACAGGGTTGGCTCAGGGACAAGTGCTGTCTCCTTGCTACGGAGGAAGCAGAATAGAAGGTGGGGCCAGCCTGGGCTCTCAGGGCTCCAGGAATGCTGCCCATGGAAGAAGCCACTGTGTTTGGTCCCCAAGCTCCTTATCATTATGACATGTGAGTACGTTCGATGACTTTCCATGGGAAGAATGGAACCTCTCACTCCCAGAGCCCCATGCATGGAGGAGTCATCTTTCCAGATCAGCCACAAGTGCAAACGAGGCTTGTGCAGGGACGCACATGAGGAAGAGTGGGGACTTCTGGGGCAGACAGAGAAGGTCAGCATGCTTCAAAGTTGAAAGTGGAGGTTCTCTAAATCTGTCCCAGGTATCTATCAATCTATCTACAAACATATCCACAAACATATATACACACATATGTACACACAGACACATACACACATGCATAAATATATACACATTCAGACACACATACATATATATACACACATATGCACACATATATACAGATATACACACACATACCTATATATACACACATACTTATATACGCACACATATACACACATGCATATATATATATACACACATGGACACACATACACACACATACATATATATACATGAACAAATATATACACATTCAGACACACATACATATATATACACATGCACACACATACACATTTGTACATACATATATATATACACATTTGAACATACATATATGCACACATGCACACATGCATGCACACATATATACATGTGTATACACATGAACATGTATGTATACACACATGTGCACACACATGCACAGATACACACATATGCACATGAACACACATAATGCTGAAGTGAGAGTTAGCTCCTTCACGTGATTCTTTGACTGTGCTTTCTTGGGATGCACATGCCACTGTCTCCACGGGCACCTCATTGGTCCTGTATGTCAAGGCCCACAGGAGACTTTTAAGATGTTGATTTCAAAGTTTGATTTTTTAAATTTGTCTGGTGGGTGAACTCAGGTTAAGAATTCTGTAAACAGAACATGAAATTGAAGGATCTGCTCAATACTTTCAGAAAACAAAACAAATGAAGTTTGTTCCTTGTAGCCTTTTTCATCTTTCTAAAGATTTTTCTTTCTTTTTTCTTTTTTATTTTATAGAAGAAGAGGGAGGAATGCTCAAATTAGGACACAGGGCAAAGAGGAGCAGAAGTCGGGGTGGGCTGCTCCCAAGCCCCGGAATTATTTCCCCCCTCCTTCCTTTTCAGGTGTGTGTGTGTGTGTGTGTGTGTGTGTGTTGTATATGGCATACATATGTGTGTGGGTGTGAGCCACTGTAAGCCTCCATGTGGAGGTCAGAGAACATTAGGAGCCTTCCTTTGTCACAGTTTATCTTTTGAGACAGGGTCTGTTGCTGAACTTAAAGCAAGCCGTCTGGCCAACAAGCCCTGGAGATCCAACTGTCTCTGTTGGGCTCAGGGCTTACATGGCTTTTACATGGAAGCCAAGAATTTGAACACAGGTCTTGCTTTCAGAGGCAGCTCCCCTACCCACTGAGCCACCGTCCCTTACTCTTCAGTTTCTTCTTTTGTCACTTGTCCCTGGCTTATTTCTTTGCCTCTTAGCTTTCCCCCTCCACCCCGCTTCCCCTCTTTCTTCTCCCCCTCTTCCTTCAGCGTTTAAGCCCTGCCTCCCAACTCTCAACATTTTAAAAATTCTTAATGATGCAACCTGAAGTTGCCATGGCAACTAATTTCCCTTGCCTTGTTGGTGGTACAGGCCTGTGCCATGGCTAAGATTGAAATAGCAAATAATTTCCCTTTTCTTTCAAAATTAAGTAGGGCTTCTAAAGTGCTCTTCTGTGGCTCTCCCTGCCTCCGAAGAACAGGCATGCCCCGTCCCAGCTACCCAGTTCACACAATTCTCTGTATCTTGATGGCGTCTCCTCTGCTGCCGTACACTGTCCCTCTGGAAACATAACAGGAATACCGGTTTGCTATTTCTCTTTTGTCAGCGTGTGAAACGCTTCCTCTGAAGTTTAATGACATTTGATTACCAGTCCCTCCCCCCACCCCCATTTTAATTGCTTTTAGTTTTTCATTCTTAAAAATATCTAAGTTTCTTTTCCTTCAGACTGTGAGAGCAACTTTGTGTTGTGTATTTCAGGACAGGAGGAGAAGATGCCTGAACCTGAAGGTTACCGTGGCTGTCACCTTCCTGGGCACCGCCTCCGTCTCCTGAGCACTCAAGTGTGCCGAGTGTTACAAGTTACTCACTGGTGTGTGTGGTCCCTTGCCTTCAGGGACAGTGGGAATAATCTTGGGAAGAAATGGATTAACTTCTCAAGGATTTACTGTGTATCCAGGTGTAGTAGGTGAGGATAGGAAGGAAGAAATAAACCTTGCTCCAGTAGAAAGAACAGGGGCTTTTTTTTGGGAGTACTGGAATACGTGTGTTCTGATATACAGTGATCAATGATCCGAGACCCAAATTAATGGTACAAATAAATGGTGTTGGTACAAATGTCTGGAGGACACAGAAGCTGATGTTAGTGTACTTTCTCAAAAGTCTTGGAATCCAGATTGGCCATAGGAAACAGGTCCACTTCCCCTGTATCCCAATAACCTTTCTTTACCACTCCCTCTGGTGGGTGGTGGGCTAGAAGGGAGGTTAAAGCATTTAAGAACCCGTATTGAAAGCAGGTTTCGAAAAAAAAAAATCAAAGCTAGCAGTCGGGGCTTCTGTCCTGGTCCTGTGACTTCCTGATTGAGGGCCCTTGCACCTTTGCCCACGTGACAGGGTCCTGCTCTTGCTGGGGTTGGGAATTCTATGTGTTCTCAGTGTGACACTCTTCCTGTTTCCGTTTTTATCGAGGGGCCAGGATATTACCTGGGGACTGTAGGATGCCGTGGTTCAGGTTCCTTGGGCAAACCAAGAAGGTCAAGAGAAGATGGTTGAGACCGTGGAGTTGGGTGAGGATTGGTTGGGGGGCGGGGGTGCTGTGTCGTGGGAAGCCGTCAAGGGAGAGAACAGTCATCACGTGGCTTTCTCTGTGAAAGGTCCAAAGTCCAGCACATGCATTACAGTCCTTGCTTTGCCCCTCTCCTCTCTGGAACACTGTTAATATTTCCCCACAGCTAACAGATGTCAGTGCCAGAGCATTTTACCACAGAGCATGCGCAGCCTCTGTCCCGCCCCGCCCCGCCCCGCCCCTTCCCTCCTCTGGCTATAACAGCAGTGTCTTCTGCTTTTCACTTGTTCTTTCCCTGGTCCTCGTCAGTGCCCTCTGAGCCATCTCTTTTCATGCCTGTGCTTAGGTCATCTCATTGAGCAACCTGTTCGGTGACTTCCAAATGCGTCTCCCTATTGGGGGTCGGTCACCTTTAAACACATGCTGCTCCCCCACTGCTCTTGTCCACGTTATTGTGTAGACTTCCTATTCCGTCCCCAGCAAGTTGCACAAGGAACCCATCATCCATCCTTTAGTCTTCCTGCATCACCCGGCAAATTATCTGGTCGCCCACCTGAGCCAGAAGCCTGGAAGCAACCCTTCCAGAGGCTCATGGTCACCAGTTACCAAGGCTGATGGGCCATGTCATTCCTGGTCCTGCCCAATAGGGCTCTCCCTCCCTTGCACAGACCTCTGGGCAGGGGAGATAGAGCCCAGGTCATGTCACAGTGATGACTATGATGTGTCTTTCCTCACCAATGGAGCCAGGTTGGAAACAGGAATGTCTTCACGTGCGTCCAAGCTGCAGCCCAGAAGGCACACATGGCTGTTCCTAACCAGGGATGGTTGCGAGTGTGGCTCAGTCTAATTGTAAACTGCTTAAACATTGCAAGGTTATTATTATTTTTTTTTTTTTTTTGCATCGTGTTATAACATGACTTCATGGTTACCAAGCATAGATGGTGTAAACGACTGTGTCACTTTGCAATGTCAGAAGGTTGGACATGTATGTTCTGTGTTTTTATTTTACCTGGGGTTTGGAGACTACAGGTGATCTTCCTTGTTTTGCCTTTCATAACCCAGGACACGGCCATCTTGACAGGTGACTAATAGGGCTAACTTCCGTGCAAGATGACAGGAACGGTGACCTTTGGGAAACTGCCTTTCAGCAGCCCCAGCATGGGAAGGAGCAGGTGCGGTTAAGTTTCCTGGCTGTGGCACGGCTTCCACTTCTGTAGCTCTTAGTCAGCATCTGCCTCTTTGACAGAATGAATTACATCAGCCTGTGGCTGAGCCTGGCAGCTGCGTAAGCCTGGGTTGACTCCATGTGCCCTGCTTCTTGACTGTGGCCTTTGGTCACTTGGCACTACTGCACTAAGTCCTTGTATGTAAATAGAGACTAGGCAGAATTCATGGATTATGGTAAGGGTCAGCTGACCTGCGTGTATAAAATGCCCTATGTAGCAGCCTCACTCTCTGTAGCTGTGGGGACAGAGACAGCAGGAAAAGTGTCCTTTGAAAGAAGTGACCTCAGTCATGAGATTGGGGGTGGGAAGGGGAAAGTAGCAAGGATGTTCATGGTGAGTGACCTGCTGTAGCTGGCCATGTGGAAATTCCTCAGGAAATGACCACAGGACTTAGCCATCCCTGGAGTAAGATTTCAAGAGACTTGCACTGTACCCAGAGCTGTCTGTCTCTGTCTCTTGCTTGTAGATCAGGATGTGAGCTCTCAGCTATTCCTGCTGCCGTGCCTCTGCTCGGCCATCATGGACTCTGTCACCATAAGCCAAGTTTAAATGCTTCCTTCCATAAGTTGATTTGGTCACGATGTTTTGTCACAGTGATGGAAATGTAACCGGAGCAGAAGCTGGTACCAGGGAGCGGTCTATTTCTGGACAGATCTGACCGTGTGGTTCTTTTGATGAAGTGGAAGATTTTAGGGTGGTGGACGAGAGAAGCAGTTGAATGCTGTAATCAGATCTTTGCAGACAGTCCTAGAAGGAGCCTGGGAGACAGTAGTGCTGAGAAGCATGTGTTCTATGGAGAATCAAGAGCTTTCAGAAGGTTACAATATTTGCAGCTGGGCTACCGACCATTCTTGTGATACTTTGGCAAAAAATGTGGCTGCCTTATGCCCTTATCCTGAGAACTTGCCTGAGGCTAAATCAATGAGAAATGGATTGATTGAGATAGCCTAATATTGATTGAGATAGCCTAATATTGAGTGTCGTGTGGTTATTAAGAATCATCCTTTTGCAGATCTACAGTGAAAAGGGGCAGATGCGGCAAAAACAAAAAACAAAACAAAACAAAAAAACCAGAAACAAAAACAAACAAACCAAAACCACAGTGCAAAAAAAACAAACAAACAAACAAAAAACAACAACAACAACAACAAAAAAAACGCAGTTTGAAGAGAAATGGAGCACTGGGAAATTTAATATTGGAGCCAAGGCTTCTGATGAAAGAGACAAGGAGACTGAGGAGAGGGGTAGAGCAGGAGTGGCCTCAGGGCAAGACCTCTACCATCACCCACAGCTAAGCTCCTAACCTGTTAAAGAGAAAATCCTAAGGAATTTTCTGCTCCTAAAGAGCAGCAATAAACAAAAGCTGTTCCAAATGTGACTCTGAGGGACCAGGCTCCATCCTGAGGCGGATGTGGCAAGTCCGTCTGTGGAGCAAGATGTGAGCATAGCATATCAAGTCCATGCGGTTCTGGCTTGAGAGTTATGGAGAAAACACAAGGAAAGGAATTTTCGTCTGAGGTAAGGCAAGCTACTGAGGAGGCCAGGCTAGTCCCTGTGTGGAGACTCCAAGAAGCCATTGTGTGGAGCTGTGGGGTGAGCCTGGATTACATTAGAGACCCCAAGTTGTTGGAGATGCCAGAGCCTGCGCTATCTGATGAGGGGAGCTCACAAAGGAGAGGGGGTGAGACCAGTCTCAGAGAGAGAAGTGTGTTACAGTCAGCAAAGCTGGAAGGGTGGAGGCATCCCCACTCTTTGACACAGAGTGACAGGATTTGGAGTCTGCACTGTTGCTCTCAGACTTGCTTTGGCCCTGTTCCCTCCATTTGTCCCCTTTCCTCCCTTCTGCAATGGTAACTTATATTCTGCACCGTTGCGTGTAATTTGACTTTTGCCTTTTACAGAGGTTACAATCAAGAGAATACTTAAAGAGTTGTGAAGAGACTTTGGACTTTAAAACATTAGATAGACTGTGGAGACTTTAGAAGTTGGACTAAATGCGTTTTGCATTATGATACGGTCATAAGCCTCTGGGGGACAGGGTGTGGGGTGTGTTGGCTTAAATTAGAATGGCCCGCATAGGCTAATGTTTGAATGCTTGGTCCTCAGTTGGTGGGACTGTTTAGGAAGGATTAGGAGGTGTGGGCTTGGTGGAGGAGGTGTGTCACTGAGGGCAAGCTTTGGGGTTTCCAAAGACTTGTGAGATTCCCAGGGTCCTCTGCTTACTGTTTGTGGATCAGGATGTGAGCTCTCAGCTACTGCTCCAGTCAACATGCTTGCTTTCACCCTGCCCACCATGATGGAGTCTTAATGCTCTGCAGCTATAACCCTAACTAACAATGTCTTTTGTCAGTTGCCTTGGTCATGGTGTTTTTTTATAGCAGTAGAACAGTAACTAAGACATAGAATCAAAGGGGAAAAGAGGAGAGATGTGTTCTCTCTGTTCTTTTATAAGGACATCTGACCCCGGTTACAGGGAGGGGGAGTCACGGCATAATCACTGGAATACCATAGCATTGATTATAGCCAGGGACACATTTAAGTCACAACAGAGGCTTATTATATGGCTTTCAAAAAGAAGCATGCTCACAGTTTTTTGACAATATGGATAACATTTGAGGATATGATGCTAAGCAACAGAACCAGACACAAGGACAAATTATACCTGGGCTCTCTTATAGGTGGAATTAACTTTTTAAGAATGGTAAAAGGGGACTGATGAGGTGGCTCAGTGGGTAACGGCTGAGATGCAGGCCTGAAAACCCGAGCTCACTCTCAGACCTCCCCCACAAACACATAGACGCGTGTGCTCACATACATACACACACACGTACACATAAACACACAAACACACATATGCACATATACACATGCAAACACACACATAAATACACATGCAAACACACATAAACACACACACATAAACACAAACACACACAGACACACACATGCAAGCACACACATGCAAACACACACACATCCACACAAACACACACATGCAAACACACACACAAACATAGATACACACACATGAAAACACGCACACACATGCACAGGCAGAGCTGAACTCAGGCAGTAAAATGATGGTTACCAAATGTCTAAGTTACTTTTCTGCTGCTGTGATAAAACACCAGGAGCAAGGCAGCTTATAGAAACAAGAGTTTATTTGGAGCTTGCAGTTCTGGAGGGTCTGCAGTCCATCGCTGTGGTGGTTTGAATATAACTGGCCTCCACTGGCCCATGTATTTGATTACTTAGTCACTGGGAAATTGCACAGTTTGAGAAGGATTAGGAGGTGTGGTCTTGTTGGAGAAGGCACAGCCCTGTTGGGAAAAGTATGTCACTGGGTGTGGGCTTTGAGTTTTCAAAAGCTCATTCCAGGCCCAGTTGCTCTCTCTGAGTCCCGGGATCCAGCATCATATCTGCCAACCACCATGCTCCCTGCTATGGTGATAATGGATTAAAACCTCTGAAACTGTAAGCAAACCCTCAATTAAGTATATTGTAAGAGTTGCCTTGGTCACAGTCTTCATGGCACTAGGATATCGATTAAGACAATCACCGGCATGGCAGGGAGCATGGCAGCATATGGGGAGCCGACAGAAGGTGGCTATCATCCTTGCAGCCATCTTGAACCATATACCCTGACAAGAGACTTGATTACAATAGCCTACAACAGCTGAGCACACTCTGATAACATCTTGCTTTAGATGCCCAGGATCTTCCCTTGGGTGTGTGAGACTTAAAGGTGTGTGACTTAAGGGCATGACTTAGAGATCAGATTTAGAGATAAGACTTAAGGGCGTGACTTAAGGGCGTGGCTTAGAAGTGAGACGTATAAAAGGCGAGAGGCAGACAGAAGGGGAAAGTACAACTTGGAACCAGGAATTAAGTTAGACACTTGCAACAGAGAATTAGGCACTTGGCACTTGGAGAAAGAACTTGGAACTTGGAGGCACTAGGGACTAGGAACTAGGGACTAGGAACTCAAGATTTGGGACTTGGACTAGGAAGAGAGACTGAAGAATAAACAGGATTGAATCACACTCTGTGTGATCTCCATTCCTCGAGTTTGTCCTTACTCTTTCTCTCTCTTGCTGAACCCCGACCTGTGCACCGGAGCAGCTTGGGGCAGTGTGGGCTCTAACAATTTAGCCTCTAAGGCTTTTGGCAGTGCGGTTCAAACACTGATAGAGCGGTCCCAACAGCAGCAGTCAGGCAGAGATGCACTGGAGTGGTAGCTGAGAGCTCACATTATAATCCACAAGCAAGAGGCAGAGAGAGACGCTGGGTATGGTGCGGGTATTTTGAAACCTCAAATCCCAACCCCAGTGATACACATTCTCCAACAAGACCACACCTCCTAACCCTTCCCCAAACAGTCCCACCAACTGGAGGCTAAGTATTCAAACATATGAGCCTATAGGTACCATTCCCATCCGGCCGACCACACCAGAGGAGGAAAGAGGAATATGTGCGTCAAAGAATGTGATGTTGCAGTTAGAAAAGAGGAAGCTGTCTTTATACGCAGTGTAAGGACTAGTTAGTAACTAGATTCTGAACCCTGGAAATTTGCTAAAAGTAGGTTTTAGGTACTCTTAATATACACACTGAAATGATGGCTACAGAAATGTTCTTGTTTTTAGTAATCATGTATAGTGTGTGTGTGTGTGTGTGTGTGAAAATACCATAGTAGATGTGGCTGCTTTGAGGTCTGAGCAGAGGCTAGGTGACTGTTGTCACAGTTTGCTCAGTGATGACAGGGCAGTACAGGACAGGACAGGATCTATCTACATGGTCTCTGAGATACCCAGGGAGGATGCATCCCAGACCACCAAGTAGGACTCTTGGGCACTTTTTATTTCATCATCAGCCAGGATGGATTAGGCATCGGTGTGGCACAAGAGTGCCTTGGAAAGTCCATTAGCAGCCGGGGAGATGTGTAAGTGGATAACGGTGCTTCCTGCCAAACCTGATGACCTAAATACCATTCCCTGGGGACTCACGTGGCAGGAGAGAGCTTACTGGGGAGAGAACTTTCTCCTACAAGTGGTTATCTGACTTCCACATGTAAGCTATGGCTTTAAAGCACATTCCCTACACACACACACACACACACACACACACACACATGCACACACACACACTCCACTCACATACACTCACACACACTCATGTATACACACCCACACACTCACACATACTCATGTATACACACTCTCTCATGCACTCACAGTCACACACACAGGCACACAACACTCACACTTGTGCACACACTTGTGCGCACACACACACATTCACACACTTATGCACACACATGCGCGCGCGTGCGAACACACACACACACACACTCACAACACACACACTGTAAAAATTTAAAAATAAAATCAATGACCCCATATTCCCTCCACACCTGCCGCTCAGCTCCCTCCTATGAGAGCACACAGCTCAGCCACCAGCACTCTCCTTGTGGGGTGTCCCACACTGTTTACTGAGACAAGTGGAGGTCCCATGGAAAATACTTTCCTTTGAGCCTTTGCTGACCTCCTAAGCAAAGACGATCCATCAGCTTCATCAGAGGTGAGGGAGAGGCTCGGAGCCTTGGAAGGAAGTAGAACATTTACCTGGAGTAGTGCCCTCTGTAATGTCTATGCATCTGGCATCAATTACACCGGGGAAACAATGCCCACATTGCGTGGGCGGAGGAGCCCAAAGCAGAAGGCAGCAGTGTCTGAGTCAAGGTCTTCCTGTGATCCAGAGAGCACTGGGTAATGAAGATGAAGCACACAGCAAGCCGAGCTCTGCTCAGTGTATGCACAAAGCACTTTGGATGTTTCTTCTTTTGACAATGAGGAAACTGAAGTGGGCAGCTTCAGGGAGACCTCTGTCCCCAACCAAGACGTGCGCTAAGTGCCTGATCTGGAAATGTGAGCGCCTTCTCTGAAGGCATTGTCCCCAACAAAGGCTTCCTTCGTAGGCCTTTGCCTCGATGCTTTTTCTCCCTAGGAGAACACCCTGTCAATGTAATGCATGGGGAGAGATGTACCCTACCAGCAATTGGTCTGAAGTGTGGGGACATTTGAAGCAGAAATGTTTGCGTGGAGAAGTGGTACTGTCAGGGAAAGGATGCCAGGATCTCACGCTCAGTGAAGGGGCTTTGTGCTATGGATGCAATAGCCACTGGGAGTATTAGTAAGTAATTGATGCAAACAAGCCCTCTCAAAGTCAAGGTTGCATGCATGTGCGTGAAAATAAGGACTTGATAGTTGGATATATAAATGTGTGAACACAAGTGTGCATGCAGGACAGGTGCACATGTGTGTGTACGTTCAGAGGCCAGAGATCGATGACCAGTGCCATGCTATTTTCTCTTTTAGATGAGCTCTCTCCCGGAACATGAAGGCATGGGATTGTACATTTGTAACTTCAATGCTGGAGCTCCGGGGATCTCCCTGTCCCTGTTTCTCCAGCACAGAGGTCACAAATATGTGATGTCACACCTAGCCTTTAACGCAGCACTGGGGATCTGAACTCAAGTCTGCATGTTTGTACAATAAGCGCTTTCCTGACTGAGCCATCACTCCAGCCCAAATCATGGATGTTTAAGTATCGTTCTCCCGAGTACAGGGTAGCAGGCCTCTGTTGCACCTCTCCCTCACACCGTGGGTCTGCCCACTCTTGTTTACACAGACAACTGGACTGGAGTGGGAACAGCCACTCATGGAGGCCTCTCTCAGCAATGCCGAGCCTGGGAACTCGAAAGTGTTGATATAAACGTTCCACGTTGGGGTGAGCATTCGGCAATCCTTTAACCATGGCCGAGTCTCTGTATTGCTATAACCCACTACAAAAGGAAGCTTCTCTGACCAAGGTTGAGATCATTTAGCTAAATGGTAGAGTGCCAGGGTCTTCGATCTGCCCACCCATGGGCTTTTGAAGACATTGTTCATACCAAATATGAATTCCTTTTTTCTGGAGCAGATCCAAAATCCAATCACTTTGGGTTGGTTGCCCCCATAACTGCCAGGACACTATGCACCTTGAACCCAGGCCAACAGGGAGAAAGTTTCTAAGTTAGTGCCAAGTTGCTTTCTCTGTCCTGCCTTCATCAATGGGGTCTCACCATGTAGTTCTGTCGTGAAACTAAGACCAATCATCATGGGCCACATTGCTGTGAAGGCTTGTCCTAGGAAGGTATCATGTGCCTGGCACTAACAGTTTCAGTTAATAACCTGTGTCTCTTGGACTAGCATTGTCTATCCATGCAGGATACCTCTGTTCAAACTTCTTTAAAAATCATATTTTTATTTATTTAAATATATTCATATTTTAAAATTAGCCTATAGGGCTGGAGAGATGGCTCAGTGGTTAAGAGCATTGACTGCTCTTCCAGAGACCCCGAGTTCAATTCCCAGCAACTAAATGGTGGCTCACAACCATCTATAATGGAATCTGATGCCCTCTTCTGGTGTGTCTGAACAGACCAACGGTGTACTCATATACATAAAATAAATAAATAAATCTTTTAAAAAATTATCTCATAAAGTAGTAATAAAGCTTTTATGTATATCCTTAGCTCCTCCTCCTCTTCCTCCTCCTCCTCCTCCCCCTCCTCCTCCTCCTCCTCCTCTTCCTCTTCTTCTTCTTCTTCTTCTTCTTCTTCTTCTTCTTCTTCTTCTTCTTCTTCTTCTTCTTCTTCTTCTTCTTCTTCCTGCTCCTCTTTCTCTTCTTCCTCCTCCTCCTCTTCTTCCTCCTCCTCCT
>JADRCG010010093.1:576888-591680 GCA_019844195.1 Rhabdomys dilectus
TATGTATGTGTATATGTGTATGTTTGTTTGTGTATTTGTGTGTATGTGTGTGGTGTGTGTGTATGTGTGTGTGGTGTATGTATGTATTTGTGTATATGTGTATATGTATGTTTATATGTGTACATGTGTGAATTTGTGTGTCTGTGTGTCTACCATGCATATTTTGTTGTTGTTGTTTGTTTTTCAAGCCACTGTTTCCCTGTAGCCCTGGCTGTCTTGGAACTCTTTGGAGACCAGGCTGACTTTGAACTCAGGGATCCTCCTGCCTCTGTTTCCAGAGTGCTGGGACTAAAGGCATGTGCCAGCACGCCCAACACAGAGACTCTCACTAAACCTGGAGCTTGCCCCTCAGCTAGACTGGCTGGACAGTGAGTCCCCAGGATGCACCTGTCTCTGCCTGAAGTGCTGGGTTCACAGCTTTGTGTTGCCGGGCCACAGGTTCCGGGGGCCTGAACTTGGGTGTCTGTGTTTCTGTGGCAGGAACTTCACTCCCGGAGCCACCTCCCTAGTCCTCAGGGGCTTTCTTAAGGCTGTGTCTTTTGTCACTGGGGAGTGGACAATAAGAAGGCTTGGGTTTTCAGCGCCAGCATTAGATGGGACTATTAAAATGTTTTCCAATGACTCAGCGCAGCGTGTGTCTCAGCCCTGCTGGTCAGTGAGCAGTTTGGCCACCTTTGTATCCATCTGTCTTCTTGGGATTTTTACACATCCTTCCTCTACTGGCTGACCCAGCGGGACAGTGGCCATGGTACCCATCCATTTCTTGTCACTAGAGCAAATGTCTGCGGCCAGCAGCTCACAGCTTTGGAGCTTTGGGTTCATGTGGACGGCCATCCTTTAGCCCACGGCCTTCGAGAGAATGCTCGGCAACAAACATGGTACTGACGGCCACAGCAGAGGCAAGCAGAAGCAGCAGGCATAGTAGATGCAGCAGATGCAGAAGATGAAGTAGATGCAGCAGATGCAGAAGATGTAGCAGATGCAGAAGATGCCGTAGATACAGCAGAATCAGCAGCTGAAGTGCAAGCACTGGCAGTTGGTGGTATAAGCACACAGTAGGACTGGGAGCAGTGGTGTCTGGGTAATGGTGACAGGTAGCAACAGGAGGGCTGATGGGGGTGTTGATGGTGGGGGCAAGCATGGAGAAAAGGCACAGTGCCTGTGGTACCCAGGGCACAACTGAGGGCAGTAGTGGTGGTGTTCGTGGTGATTATGGTGATGGTGACAGTGACAGTGGGAGGAGTCAGTGGAGCAGACTCATCATTCCATGTGCCAGACAGCAGGCGGCAGTACAAGACATCCTTGTGAGGGGCTGTGGGGACAGAGTGACAGGTCTGTAGTCTGCCCTACACAGCTCCTGGTCAGGGTCCCCTGTGGATGAAGACACAGCCATAGGTACTGTTCTGGGCTGGCAGCATTATGCCCCCGAGGAACCACATATCACACTGGCTGGCTAAGCTGTCTTTCACTCACCACTGAGAGTCCTCTTATGTGCTGACCAGGGAAAGGGCTCAAGTCTAGGTAGAGTTGGTATGCCTGCTCCCACACAGCCTATCCTCTGGTCAGGGTGGCTAATCCACTCAAAAAAGGGGAGAGAAGTTTCCCTGGGGAAGGCCACTGTGCCCTTGGAGCCTGGCTAATCTAAGGCGTGCCTCCAGTGCCTCCTAGAGCCTCTGAGCTGGTTTTTAGGGAGGATTACTGGCCCTGGGTTGAGTTTTTCCCCACAGGCGCTATGGGTGTGTCCCCAAGTGCACTGGGGGTGGAGAGAGACCCAAAGCAGAGCTGGGGCGGGGTCTGTCAATGTTCAGGTTGGACATAGTTTCAAACTTTAGTGAACCAAGCCTTTGTCCCTTATTTGGGATGCATCTGACTCACATTTCTCCTTGAGTCAGCACCCAGATCTGTGCACCTGCACCTTGGGTCTCCGCAAACACCTGACACAACCACACAGTCTCCCAAAGCAACTTGGCCCATGACCCTTGTACTGGTTTGTTTTGTGTGTCAACTTGACACAAACTGGAGTTATCACAGAGAAAGGAGCCTCTCTTGAGGAAATGCCTCCATGAGACCCAGCTGTAAGGCATTTTCTCAATTAGTAATTAAGGCTGGGAGGGCCCATTGTGGGTGGTGCCATCCCTGGGCTGGTAGTCTTGGGTTCTATAAGAAAGCAGGCTGAGCAAGCCAGGGGAAGCAAGGTAGTAAGTAACATCCCTCCATGGCCTTTGCATCAGCTCCTGCTTCCTGACCTGCTTGAGTTCCAGTCCTGACTTCCTTTGGTGATGAACAGCAATGTGGAAGTGTAAACTGAATAAACCCTTTCCTCCAAAACTTGCTTCTTGGTCATGATGTTTTGTAAGAATAGAAACCCTGACTGAAACAACCCTCCTGCTCCAATCCCCCTCCCAGCCTCTCTTGTTCTTCCCTTGGCTCCTAGGAGAAGCCCTGAGCCCATGTCACCTATGTCCTGCATGGAGGTGACAGAACAGTTGAGTCAATTCCCAGCCCCAACATCCACTGACAGGTGCCTAGTGGTCTCTCTCTCCGTACGAAAAATTGCTGCTTTGGTTGAAAGAGAGCACAGTAGGACAAATGTCAGCCTTGACACAGATTGTCACTCTCTAACTGTCCCTTCTTACAACTGGGACTACCTAAGGAGAAAGTGGACCATATCTCCCAATGTCAGCCATAGCTGGATGAGCAATTGGAGACCCTGGAGAACAGGGGTGAAGACGGAAATCCCTGTTCAGATGCCCAGAGAGGAGACAGAGAGCCCTTTGAATTTTTTAGAGAAGACTAGAAGAGAAGCCACCTCCCCTCAGCCAAGAGGAAAACCAACCCAGCTCCTCTCAGTTTACCCGAAACCTTTCCCTATTTTCAGTTTCGATTCTATGTGTCAGAAGCTGACATTTTTGCAAGCACCGAGAACCCGGCGTCACTTTGAAAACTTGCAAGTGGAGAGGCATCACGAGGTAGCCAAGACTCGCTCTGCGCGCAGATGGCCACGATTAGGTGCCAGTTCGCCCGTTCGCAGAGAAGCTTGGAATCTGCAGTGGCGGAGGGCAGCTGGCTGCGAGGCTGCAGGCAGTCAGGGATGGGGGATTGGGGGTGGGTGGGAATGAACTGTACGGCTGGAGGACACACCCCCAAGACCCAGGCCACACCCCTCGGTAACGCAGGTGACTGGCCACGGAAGAGAGTCAAGCTGGGCCTCTCATTTCTAGGGTCATCTCATCTCCAGGCAAAATGGTCTCCTACTTGTCCTTGGCTCCTGCAGGGGCTGAGGCTCTGTGTGGTCCCAGCCCACACTCGCTGACTGCCTAGCTGTTTGTCTAGGGTAAGCGTCACATCTCTGGTTCCGTTTTCTCATTGGGAGACAAGAGGAAACAAGAACCCTGCCTCTTTGGGGGTTTCTCCGTGGAGAAAGGTGATCTTATCGGAAGAGACCCTTGAAAAGACAAAGATTTGTTCCTGAGTTCCCTGCATTCGGTGGGGCAGAAGTACTCTCTTGGAGAGAACAAGGACTTCCTTTTTTTTTTTTTTTTTTTTTTTTTTGGTTTTTCGAGGTTTCTCTGTGTAGCCCTGGCTGTCCTGGAACTACTCTGTAGACCAGGCTGGCCTCGAACTCAGAAATCCGCCTGCCTCTGCCTCCCAAGTGCTGGCATTAAAGGCGTGCGCCACCACCGCCCGGCGAACAAGGACTTCCTAACTGATGACAGAACAGAGTAAACCTCTCTGTTCAGCTATCCTGGGGTGTATTCATCTGAGACTTGGAACTCAAAGATGAACACAGACCAGCTCCTTAAATACAGGGTTGGGGATGGGGGCCCTGACATGATGAGGCTTAGAGAAGAGAGAATGATTCCATGTGGCATACAGAGAGCCAGTGTCAGGCAGAAGGTATTCTCAGTCTGAATGGGCCTATAGCAGGAGGCATGCTCACCGCCTGAGGAGGCCCCAGGCTGGGAAGGGGTGACAGGAGATTCCTCAGCACTGTGATGTGAGGTCAGATACTGCTGGTAGCTTGCTCCTGTATTCCAATTGTTCTGCAGAAAGGCCTGGTCTTTGCATAAGAAACCTGTTCTTGTCCAGGAATAAATAAGCATGGTGCCTGTTCCAGCCTTGTTAGCCAAAGATGGGAAAGAGATGATATCTCCTTCTCCTTCAATAGTCTTCCTCTGAGGCATCACTGAAGTGGGTGTGTGAGGTATCACACTAATGTGTTCAGGAGATGGGGACAGACCAGAGGGCTCAACTCTTAACTCACCAGGACACTACTTAGTAGAGTGCACCCAGGTCACTACTACACACCTCCCTATCCTGTGCCTTAAGGAGCTCTCGTGTGCCATCTGAAGAGATGATGACCTGTGATTAAAAGAATAAGGTGTGCTGGGGCTGGGGAGATGCAAGCCTGTAATCCCAGCAGTTGGGAGGCTGAGGCGGGAGGAATGCTGTGAGTTCAAGACCAGCTTAAGCTACAGAATAAGACCCTATCTCTAAGAAGGAAGGAAGAAAGGGAAGAAGGAAGGAAGGAAGAAAGGAAGGAAGGAAGGAAGGAAGAACATGTCACCCTCCTTGAAGATAAGCACTGTTGGTCTGTGATGTTATCTCCTGCTGGGATACAGATGCCTTTCTGTTTGGAATCAGGAGGCCTGAGTATAGAGGGGTGTGTTGTTCCTATGTAGGTTTTACTAAGGCATCCTTACCCCTGAAGGAGGCCTACCTCTCCTCGGGTGTGAAATAATGAAAGACTTGGTCATCCTGGCCCTCCTACTCCCAAGCAGCAAGCAGCGTGTTCGCAGGCAAGTCACCTGCCCTCTTTGTGCCTTCTGAGACAGTTACTTCACAGCTGCTGCTACCAGAGATGGGTGAACAACAGTGAAAGAGGAGGTGATCTCAATTAGATCTGAATTCTGTGATTGTGTCTACCCATGCTGAAAGCAAACATTACAATGAGTCTCGGGGAAAGAGGAATGTTGGCTCATCGGAAGTGTGACAGACGTGTTCCCTTTGACTCTGTATAATCGTGTGGAAAGACTCAAGGTGAGAATTGGGGGGTTCAAAGGAGCAAGGAGTTAGAGGTGCACCAACCAGCCCCTCACTGACAGCATTAATCAGTAACAGTCCTAACCGGATGTGTCCGCGGTTGCTAGGGGTTGGACACCCAAGTGTTGTCCCAGTGTGCGCCCGTCACTGCTCACCTGAACCAACCCCACCACAGAGCCCCACTTGCTGGCACTCAGTCCTGACTGGAATAGGGTAGATCTTCCTAGATTTCTGAGCTTTCCTGGCCTCGGAATCTCAGCAGACAAACTCAGAGACAACCTGAGGCAGGGCAAACAGAAGCCTGGCCCCGTGGAACCAGATTGTCTTCCAAAAGCAGAAATCTTCCCCAGTCCCAACTTGGCCCGGATGTGTAGATTTGGGGGAGAAGTAGATTTCATCTTGTCCTAATCCGAAGGAAGCAATCGGCTTTCACTTCCTCTCACAATCACGGTTCCTCCTTGTGCGCTGAACACACTCATCCCTCCCTCCCGCTGGCCCCGTTCCCCAGCCTGGGCTCACACTGCAGGCTGTTGGCACGTGTGTTTAAATGAACGCCCATCCTCCAGATCCCTGCAGGCAGAGCCAAGCATTTGACTGCAAACGGGGGCTTGTGAACCTTCACCTGTCCTCCATTCCCCTTCCTGCATCTGCGGAAACACGGACCATTGGTTTTTCTCTCGCTTTTCGCACAGAACTCTGTAAAAGCCACTGCTCGGCTGCGATGCCCCCTCTGTCTGTGGCCTGTTTATTGAGCTGTGTTTTCTAGGCCAGGGTAATGGGATGGAGACGTCTCATCTCTTCTGAACCAGGTTCCGCACCACACATTCTCATGTAGCACTTTCCGTTGTTTATAACGGTCCTAGGTTAAGTAATAGTGGACGGTCACAGGCACCACAGACACACACAGGAGAGGGACAGTGGTCTGGAATGAAAAGTGAGCCCCCCTTCTCTCTCTCTCTCCTATCTCACAGCCTCTCTGAGGCCGTTTTTGTGACCTTCATTATGATGATCTAAACCGTCAAATGTTTGTTGACTGACTTATTGAATGAATGAATGAATGAATGAACGAACAGAAGATTGAATGAGTTAAGCATCCATTTTCCAAGAGTGCTGTGGAAAGAGATCGGCCTGGAGTAGTTCAGTGCCTTGCTTAGAAGCGTTGACTTGATGGGAGGAACACCCGTGAGGAGAGTCGTTGTATACCGCAGACAGGGCTCACACCTCTCACTGTGCTGATGTGGTAGTGGCAACATTGTAGCTTTGACCCTGCCAAATCACAGGCTGCCAACCACCTCTTGTCTCCTCTGACTATGCATTAATGGAGTCGCATCTGCTACGTCAGACACTGCACTTCCCCCGAGTCTATGCACCGAGGTGAAGGCTTGCACATGCCTCAACAATTCCACAGACACAATGAATATCACGCTTGCACAGAGAGGAGGGCGTCAACAGGCTTCTGATGATGATGGCTGAATTTGCAAACATGGCTGACTGAATCAGCGCTCCATCATCTGGCATGGGTTGTGATTCCTCTGGCTTCTCCTGGAGGTGCGAGCCTCCAAGCGAGCTGCTAGAATTTTCTTGGTAGAAGAAAGCTTTGAAGTCACCACTCATCCTGCCCTGCTGCAAATGAGACGGAGCTAGCAAGTGGGCTATCCCAGTCCCTGGGTCTCCTGCTGTCAGGCTGGAGGCCACTGCTGAAGTGGCAACCTCGAGGATCAGTCAGCATCAGAGTGGTGTGCATCCATGCTCAGGGAGCCCCAGGTCTCCAGATAACAACTGACTGATTTGAAGGTGTTTCAGTGTGGTTACTGGGATTTGCAGTGAGTGTTAAAGACATGGATAAACTATGTTCCTGTAATCTCCCCATTAGGAACTGGCCCTAAGAAAACCAGCCAGAAATGGAGACAAAGACTCATGAGGCAAGGAGGTAGGAAGATGACTCAGCCAATCAAATGCTTTCTGTGCCTGCCTGCCGACTTGAGTTTGGCTCCCTAGCGCCCACATAAAAAGCAGAGCACAGAGACACACATCTGTAATCCCAGGGCTGGGGACAGGGAGGGTGGAGTCAGGCAAAGCCCTGAAGCTCACTGGATGGTCTAGTGAAATCCATAAACTCCAGATTCAAGGAGAGACTCCATCAAGAGAGAGAGAGAGAGAGAGAGAGAGAGAGAGAGAGAGAGAAAACCTGAAGTCTGGTAGCAACCTCTGACCTCAATATGTAAATACGCACACACGCGTCAACACGCACATGTCTACGTGAACATATACACACATATACGCATGCGCGTGAGCAAAGATTTCTGCATCAAGGTATTTATTATCATATTTATAACAAGAAAAAGAGAAGCAACTTCACAAAAGAATAGAGTGAGCTATTAGACCAGCCTTTCTCAACCCACGCTTTGTAACCCCTTGGAAGAGGAGGTCAGACATCCCTTTCACAGAGGTTGCCGGAGACCACGGGAAAGCACAGGTGTTTACATCATGATTCATAACAGTAGCAAAATTACAGTTACAAAGTAGCAGCAAAAGTATAATGTTGTGGTTGGGGGAGGGGTTCAGTCTTTTGTCACAGCAACAGAGAACCATACTTATGTTTCTTGTGGGAGTGGGCCAGTTCTCAGGAGTGTGTGTGTGTGTGTGTGTGTGTGTGTGTGTGTGTGTGTGTGTGTGCGCGCGCGCGCGCGCGCGCGCGCGCGCACGCGCGCACAGCCCTTTGAGCCTGTGGACACCCATTCCTTCCGCCTCCTACTTAGTTATAGAGCAGCACCCTGTGGTATGTAGCCCATGTCAGACGCTCCCTCCGACTCACAGATGTTCATTCTCCAGAACTACAGATCAAGAGAGACCTGTTTCCTTTCTAGACGATGCAATGTGGGTATACAGCCACAGAGAGCAGGCTGAGAGCTGAGCTGAGGTCCAGTTGCCCACTGCCTGCCTCGATGCCTGGCTCTCTCTGTGGCTCCGGAGTAGAGTCTGCTCCGACCTTTATCTTCTCCTTCTTCTTCTCCTTCTTCTCCTCCTTCTCCTTCTCCTTCTTCCTCTTCCTCTTCCTCTTCCTCTTCCTCTTCCTCTTCTTCTTCTTCAGTTTCTGGTGGTCACTTTCTGTCCTTGCCCCATAGACACAGTGTCTCTGTTTTCAGAGTTTCAAAGTGGCACCTGGAGGCTCCCCCTCCTGTTCCCGCCCCCATCACATCAGAGAGACCCTGTGCTTACCTTCAGGTTTCCTGATAATTCAGGTTCCTGTTCCCACTTCTAAGTCTCCAACTTACTCATCTCTACAAAAATCTCTTTGTATATAAGAGACTATTCACAGGTTCCCGAGACTATGGCCTGGGTATCTTTGAGGGCTGTGATCCAGCCTGGCACAGGGGCTTGTCATAGTTCTACTGACTCATGGCCCTCCTTAGCCAGTCTTAGAACCCGTTGAGTGTGTGTGAGGCTTTTTGTTTTTCTGTGAAAAAAAAAAGAGTAGTTATCTAAAATTAATATGTGCCATTAGACACTAATATCTGTGTGTGCACATGCTTGTACACACATGTGCACACACGTGCGCATACACACACACACACACACACACACACACACACACACAAGGTCTGCACGGATCGAGCACTGAGTACATCAATGGAAAAGCAGAAGAAACAGAGCTGGGTGGAGAACTGTCGGGAGCCGAGACTTGCTTTTCAAACGCAGTCCAGTTAAGATGTTGCACACAGAGCGATGTGGACGTTCGTGGGGAGGGCTGTGCTCATGTGCATTGCTGCGGTGTCACTGGGTGTTTCTGGTGCCTTGCTAAATATTCATGGATGAATGTGAAGAATATGCTCTCTTTCAAACTGACAGAGGGCAGGGAAGGCTTATCCAGGGGTCTCCATCTGTGTCCACAATTCTGAAAAACTGTCTCATAGGGAGAGAGAGAGAGAGAGAGAGAGAGAGAGAGAGAGAGAGAGAGAGAGAGAGAGAGGTGGGTACATAGAAACAGCACCATAGACAGTAGAATACCTCGAGCCCCTCTTTGTCTAAATGCCCCCAGTGGACATGGGCTGCTGGCTTGACCAGTGTTTCTGTGCCCACACTTGGGTCACAGGATACAAGAGGACAGGCTTTCAGAGGACGGTGCTGTGACAGCAGCAGACTTACCTTAGGTCCCTGGGAAGGTGTGCAGGCCTGAGCCTATGTTCACTTGGGGCACTTACGAAGTTTCTAGTGAGGGCCCCTGCGGAAACAGCTGAGATTGTTTCTGCCAAACCCCGAGGCTTCCTTCCTAAAGACTCCCATACCTGCTGTGCCCAAGGATCAGTTGCCACTGGGTGCTTGCTCAATCTCACCCCAATTCCTTCTTACTTGTCCAGATGAGGCCCAGACTGTCTTTTCAAATGGGGACCAGGCCTGCCATTTCCAGGAAGATCATATGTCATATGTCCTGTATGAATGGGTCCTTGTCAAGCCCCCAGTCTTGGCGCCATCTTCAGCCCCTGGGTACCACCCTGCAACTAGCCACTGTAGCCAGCATTCCCAGGTAGTATTTGAGGTCCTTCCTGGGCAGCAGTCCTCAGTGACACCACGTTGGTTCTCTGTAAAGCCCCAGCCTCCCCTTCCTGTTGGGCAAACTCATGATGCCCCAGCCTCAGGACCACCTAGAAAATCATGAAATCCCTGTGAGTTTTACGGAGAGACGCCACTCCTCAACAGGAAGTTATGCCTGAGCCCCCAACCCTGGGACCACAATGTGATGGGAGAGAGGAAGACCCTGGCTCAATTCTTACAGACAAGATCTGCTTTGTGTGTGTGTTTGTGGTGTGTGTGTGTGTGTGTGTGTGACTATATCATGCTGGAATGGCCAAGGATTCAGTAGTTGTTCAGTCCACGAGACTGGATGTCTCTGAGGACCTAATTTGGCACTGGGTTTCTCTTAGATTTCTAAAGAGCCGCTGATCGTCAGTCTACATAGAATCCTGAAGAGGCTGGATCTAATACCAACCCAAGCAGTATGGGAGTGAGCTTGCCAAAGAGAGCAAAAACAAGCAGGTGAAAATCAAAGGCATCCTTTTATCTGGGCTGTCACTAAAAGGTGTGGTTCAGACTTAGGAGGCACCCCCCCTGCTTCAGATAATCTAAGTAAGAAGATCCCTCACGGGAGTGCCTAGAAACTTAGGTTTTAACTTATTCCAGATGCAGTCAAGTTGACAACCACAATTAGCTAACCCAGTCTTCACCTTGCTTGCTCAGATGGTCTCTTTCATTTTGACCTGGAACCTGAAGATTAGGCAATCCACCCCAGGGATCCTTCTGTCTCAGCTCCCCAGGGCTGGGGTTACAATCACAGGCTGCCACACTCAAGCTTTTTAATGTGGGTTCCGGGGATTGAACTCAGGTCCTTACACCTGCATGGCAGGCACTTTATAACCTGAGCCCTCTCTCCATCACTACATTGCTCCCTTGGTTTGTGCCAGGAACCCAGGGGTGATGGAAGAAGTTAGCTAGGACCCTCATGACCTCTGCCGGTCCTGGCTTTCCCAGATCTTGTGTGGCTTCTCTTGTACACACAGGATTCCAGGGCTCAGAACTAGACTGGTAGTGTGTGCAGTGTCCTCTAGGTAGACAAGCAGCAACAGCTGATGACCAAGTGTTCTCCCATGATTCCTCCACCGTGAAGCGGATGCAGGGACCACTGAAGATAGTAGAGCCTTCCCTGTGTGCCCAGCTCTGAATGTGAGCATGTGTATTGCATGTTCATGTACTGGGGTTGTCTATGCACATGTGAATGCCATAGTTAGTGTGTGTGTGTGTGTGTGTGTGTGTGTGTGTGTGTGTGTAGGCCATTCTACAGGAATTATCTTTTGTACTGACCCGAGGCTCACCATATAGGTTGGTTGGTGTGATGGTTTGTATATGATTGGCCCAGGGAGAGGCATTATTAGGAGGTGTGGCCTTGTTGGAGTAGGTGTGTCACTGTGGGCGTGGGCTTTAAGACCCTCATCCTAGCTGCCTGGAAGTCAGTCTTCCACTAGCAGCCTTCAGATGAAGATGTAGAACTCTCAGCTCTGCCTGGACCATGCCTGCTTGGACATTGCCATGTTCCAGTCTTTATGATACTGGACTGAACCTCTGAAGTTGAAAGCCAACCGCAATTAAATGTTGTCCTTTATAAGACTTGCCTTGGTCGTGATGGCTGTTCACAGAAGTAAAACCCAAACTAAGACAGTTGGCTCGAGAGCCCGAGAGGTCCCTCTGTCTGAGAGTACTAAATATACACACAGACCGCCATGCCTATTATGTGTTTTTAATATTTATTTTTTAAATTATGCATATATGTGATGCGGAGGTGTGCACGTGAGTTGGGTGCCATAAGAGGCAATGTAGACAGAGATGGCTGTAGAAGTCTCAAGCCCGGCATTGGGACTGAGTGGACAGGCCACCAGCCAAGGATCCTAGGCAGCTTTCTTTCTTTCTTTTTTTTTTTTTTTGGTTTTTCGAGACAGGATTTCTCTGTGTAGCCCTGGCTGTCCTGGAACTCACTCTGTAGGCCAGGCTGGCCTCGAACTCAGAAATCGGACTGACTCTGCCTCCCAAGTGCTAAGATTAAAGGCGTGCACCACCACCGCCTGGCCTAGACAGCTTCTAAAAGGTGGGAAAAACCAGGAGTCTCCAGAAGGAACTGGCCTTGCCGGCAGTTTGGTGTTTACTTTATAAGGCCCAATTTCTGCCTCCTAGAACACCTTCCCTGGCTACTTCTCAGGAACATTCCAGAAGCCAGCATCTAAAGCTGCTGAATTTGTGCTATGATGATTTCAGCAGCTAGAAAAAAACAAACTGAGGCTGGGAAGACGCTCAGCTGTAAAGTAGAGTGACAGAGGCCGCAGGTTCAAGAAGATTCTCAGTGGGCCCGGAAAGATGGGTCAGCAGTGAGGAACACTCACTGCTCTTTTACAGGACCCGAGTTCAGTTCCCAGTACTCACATAGGGAGGATCATAGCCTCCTGTAACTGCAGCTCCAGGGGCGGGGTTCTGAAGCCTCTTCCATCAGACCCTGACCTCCTTCTTATGACGTCATGCGTGGTCACCTTTATGATCCACTGGGATAAGTCAGGTGTACTAGCTGGCATTGACAGTCAACTTGATGCAGCCTGGAACTATCTGGAAAGAGTCTCAGCTGAATGATTGTCTTTACCAGGTTGGCTTACAGACCTGTCTGTGAGGGGTTGATTGCTAACTGATACAGGAGGACCACCTCACTCTGAGAGGAGCCATCCCTGGGCAGGCACTGTATGAAAGCTACCTGATGACGAGCCAGAGAGTAAGGCCGAAAGCTGATTCTCCTCTGCTTCACCTTCTAGTTTCATGTGCCTTGACTTCCCTTGGAGATCGACTGTGACCTGGAAGTGTAAACCAAATGAACCCTTTCCTCCGCAAAGTTGTGTTTGTCGTGGTGTTTGTCACCACAACAGAGTGGACCTCGACCATCAATCATGACTTACTAACTCAGGGCCCCCCAGCCTCCTCTTGCCATGTGACACGACATGTCCACAGGTTCCTGGAGTCAGAACATGCACATCTTAGAGGGCTGCTATTCAACCTGTTTCAGATGGTTTTTGTGCTTAGGGTAGAGAGGGCAAGTCACATCCCTGCACACCAGGGCCAGTGATTCCCCTGGACCAGTGGTTTCCAACCTGTGGCTCATGACCCACAAAGACCATCGGAAAACACAGGCGTTGACATTATGATTCATAACAGTAGCAAAATTACAGTTATGAGGTAGCAACAAAAATAATTTTATGGTTGGGGGCCACCACAGCATGAGGAACTGTATTAAAGGGTCGCAGCATTAGGAAGGTTGAGAACCACTGCCCTAGGCTGGTATGGCTCTTAGTTATATCCACTCGACTGAAATGCTCTGCAAGAGAAGTCATGAAGACTGGACTTAAACAGTTGACCTGGTTAGCAGGCTGAGGAGATCAGGCTCCTGAGCGGTGATGGTAGCCAGAAACTTGTGAATTATTTAGCAGTGTGCACATTAGACGCCATTACATTAGGTTGCAAATGATCAACACCAACCCCTCCAATAAGGCAATAAAATAAGACATTAACGAGGGACCATGCTGTGTGTGGGAGGAAGCGGTGGTCACTGAGCCTACAGGGCACAGAGCCTGTAGGAATGACAGCAGGACCCTCCAAGCACCACATGAGAACGGTATGGGGTGGGGGGTGGGGCCTCCCTCTCCCCCACCATGAATATCCAGGGTCCGTGTGTCTGTCTACAGCCAGCTATGAGGTTTACTGTTCCGCGGAGGGCATACTCACCCTGGGTTTGTCTGTCTGTGGTCTGCACTCTTGAATGGCGTTATGTTTGGGGATGCTGGGAGGTTACTAGCACAAGAGAGGGGCTGGGTATTTTGGGGTTGAATCCTGGCTCAACTGCTTCCTAAGCCTCTAACTGTTCATCTGAGAGACTCAAGGTATTGATCAACAATCAATGAGAGTCCTTCCCAGAGTCTCCTCGGCAAGGTCCTCCCCCGAGCCCCTAACAAGCCAGACACACAGCAGACCACAGTGGTGCTGTTTCAGTTGTCACAGCTTTAGGAGGCAGAATCATGACCCCCAATCCCACAAGTCTGAATATGTCATCTTATGTGGCAACAGGGACCGAGCAGATGTGATTTAGTTAAGAACTGGGGAAGGGAGATTAACCCGGACTATCCAAAGGACCTTAAATCTGACCACAGGATCGTTCTAAGAGTGCAGTGGAAGCTGCTGCCCAGACAAAGGTACAGAGACACTGGGGTGCCGTGTTGGGGCTTTCTACAGAGTAAGAGGTAGCTAACCAAGGAACATAAAGGTGGTAGCTTTAGAGGTTAAAAAAAAAGGCAGGAAGTGCCCTCCTCCGAACAGCCTCTGAGCAAGCATCCCTGCTGACCCATTGAGATTAGCCTAGTAAAACTGTTTGGAGCCCTGACTAACAGAGAGCTAAGAAAATTAACGTGTGTTTCTTTACCACCGCTTCTGCCTCGGTGACCCACTTGAGCAGTAATTTGCTATTCCAGATACTTCCTCTAGGGGGCAGTACACCAAGTCCTGTCCTGAGCACCTGGGCCATGGATAGTACCCACTATGTTTGCTGAGCACCTAGTATGTGCATAGTATATATTCCTTTGGCACCAGATGCACAGAAATAAAACAGTCAAACACAGTGTCCTATGGGTGGAAAATGTCCTCTGTCACGGATCTCTGCTCTGAGATCACGCCGGCCTGAGTGGCTGTCCTAGCTGACTGTGGTCTACCATGGTTAGCTTAAAGACCTTACTTGGCTTTCTTGGTGATTATTCCTTCATTCAGGAGGCCACAGACTGAGTAAGGCAGGGGAGTTCGGAGACAAAGAGCGACAGATCATTATCAGTTTCTTTCCTTGTAAGTTAGACATAGAGCCATGGAAAAGCAGCTGCTGGGTGGACCTTGGGTTATGTCTCTGGGGTGAGGATCACAACAGAGGGGACCTCACAGCTGTGAGGTGGTCAGCTTTCGCCACTGTGACAAACACAAGGTAATAGTTTTAAAGAAAAAAAGGGCTCCTCTGGGCTCACAGTTTAGGAGGTTACTGTCTAATCTACAGTTTGTTAGTATAATGATGGCTCAGGAAGAGGGAGGAGGGACAGACACACATACAGAGGGAGGGGTGTGTGTGTGTGTGTGTGTGTGTGTGAGAGAGAGAGAGAGAGAGAGAGAGAGAGAGAGAGAGAGAGAGAGAG
>JADRCG010010093.1:602456-635814 GCA_019844195.1 Rhabdomys dilectus
CCAATATGCAATATGTAAATATCCATGCAAGAAGCAGATAAAAACTCAACCTGCACGCGTTCTACCTCATCTGCCAAAAGAGACCCAACCGGCCTTCCATACTTTTTTTTTCCTTTTTGCTCCGGCGCCTGCGGTAGCAAGCCGTTACAACAATCCGAAAATTAAGTTACCGCAATTAGGAATTAGAGGCAGGTGGTATAATAATGGTGCTTTTTTTTTCATTTCATTTATTAGCAAAAGGAGGGAGAGGCGCTTCATTTATTTTCATCAGCCCTCAGTAAAAGCATAGCAATTTGCAACACAAAAATCATTTCAAGTACCTCAGCCTCGTGCAACCTCGGTTTCCTTTTTTTTTTTTTTTTTTTTTTTTTTTTGCTTAAAAGCCTTTTAAAGTTTGCCTGCCCACCACCCCCGCCCCTCGAAAATGGAGTGTGTGTGTGTGTGTGTGTGTATGTGTGTGTGTGCGCCGCCCCCTCGCAACTCCCGTGTTAGGTGACTAGGTAAGTGCTGATGGGATCGGGTTATTTCTCCCCTTAAGTTTTGGGGAGCAGAGTTGGAGGTTGGGGGCGGCACCAGTATGCCCTGCCTCCTTTAGCCGGGTTTCTGTTTCACACGGCTGGTTTAGTCTTGCAAAGTCTTGATTTAGTTCGTGCAAAACATCAAATAAGGTACTCGGCAACTATCTGCACGGTACCCCCATCAGCCACCCGAGGCAGCATCCACACCCCTGCACCCCAGTGCAGTCCAGCACCCGGCAGGTTTCCGGGATGTTCCAGGACCCCATGCATGGCTCGACAACCCTTGCGCTCCCTCTAGCGTTAGTATCTGGGATCGCCATGAGCTGATGCGCGGATGGTCTGCCTGCAATCCCTTGATGTGCGAGAGGATGTGGGGTGCACTCTGTTGCTGAGTGCACTCGATATGCGGGGTGCACGGAGTGCGCCGGGCTCTAGAGGCTCCTGGAGTCGGTCGCATAATTTTGTGTGCTGCCCCTGTGACCCCGCGGTGGGAGGTGTCAGTTGCCCGTTTTGGGCAGCTCTTTCCATGCCTGAGGTCCCTTTCCTGTATCCCCCCCCTTCTCTCCCCGCAGTCCAAGATCTAAGCTCCAGGCGAGCCACCGCCCGCTTTCATCCCAGCTCATAGCCTGTGTTTCTCCCGGTCACAGAGAGGTCGCAATGCCAGGCGGTTCCTTCTCTGCCCACCCCTCTTCTGCCTGCATCCCCCAGTTCCGGGATGGTTTCACTTTGTCTCCTCTTGGACCATCTTGGGTGTCCGAGATAGCGGACTTCCTTTTCTGAGCGCTCCTGTTCTGCTCTCATCACCTTCTAGGTCCCTCCTCGGCTTCCCGCCACAGGGAGCGTGGTTTTTTGTTTGTTTGTTTGGTTGGTTTTTGGTTTTTTTTTTTTTCTGTCTTTCTTCTTTGCCGTGTACTTTTCATTTGCATCTCATCCTTTCGGTCTGTTTCTCTCTCACCCTTCACGATTAAAATATGTGAGAATGGAGGAGACACAGGCTAGAGGACCCCACAGCCGGCAGTGCTGGGGAGCCCTCTGTAGGCTCCTAGGCCTTTCTTACATCAGTGTAAAGTGTGGTGGTTTCCGTCCTTTCCAGACTTTGCAAAGGTTGTAAGGATTTGAGGAAGATCAAATAAGCCGTGGGCACACCTGCCAAGGGGGCACGGGCGTGCGGGGTGTGTGTGTGTGTGTGTGTGTGTGTGTGTGTGTGTGTGGCGGAGACCAGAGAGGGAGATGGGAGGAGGGTTGGGAGTGGGGCGTTGGGGCAAGGCAGCACTGTCCTTCTGGAGTAAAATTTGGCAATCCATATTAAGAACCCTTTGCACATTATCAATAATGCCGCTTCTTGGAATCCATCCCAAAGAAATAATATGAAAGGTTAAAAAAATATTTTGGACCCAAAAATGTTAATCACGGGCCTGTGAGATAGCTCATCAGTTAAAGGAGAAAACCGACTCCAGCAAGTTCTCTGATCTCCACAGGATGCCACAGGGCCTACATACCCTGCCCTACATAATACATTAATAAATAAATGTATTTAAAAAAAAAAAGAATCAGCTACAGGGGCATGAAGAAATCTTGGAAACAGGCCATGGAATGGTCAGCCTGAAAGCCGGATCCCCGGCCAGATCCACTGACCGTCCTGGTGAGGCCAGATGCTGATGCACATAGGAAAAAGCATCTGTACACGCTCGTCCTGGCAGCTGGTGCCAAACATGGTTTCTTTTCCTTTTCCAACTTCTCTTCTGCCTCCTAATTTTCTGGAGGGAGCTTGGATTTACTTTCAGGATGGAACAAAACATCGGCCTCTCAGTTTCCTTCCAAAACGGCAAGCCCCTGAGGAAAAGGACAAGGAGGCCCAGTACCTGCCTGAACCGGAGCCGTGAAGTACCTGGAAGTGACCGAGATGAGGATGTGGGGTTCAGGGACAGAGCGTGGGTTTGAGGAAAGTCTGCCTGCTTCCCATGAGCTGGGCAGAGCTGGGCTCCACGCATAGAACCGCAGGTTCTGATGGTTTATTTAATGTTTACATTTTTAACATTTATTTATTTATTTAATTTAATTTATTTATTTTATGGGTGAAGTATGTGACTACTACAGTGTGTGTGTGTGTGTGTGTGTGTGTGTGTGTGTGAGAGTGACAGAGAGAGAGAGAGAGAAAGAGAGAGAGGAGAGAAAGAGAGAGAGGAGAGAGAGAGGGAGAAAGAGAAGAGAGAAGAGAGAAAGAGAGAGGAGAGAAAGAGAGAGAAGAGAGAGAGGGAGAAAGAGAAGAGAGAAGAGAGAAGAGAGAGAAAGAGAGGAGAGAAAGAGAAGAGAGAGAGGGAGAAAGAGAAGAGAGAAGAGAGAGAGAAAGAGAGAGGAGAGAAAGAGAGAGAGGAGAGAAAGAGAAGAGAGAGGAGAGAGAGGGAGAAAGAGAAGAGAGAGAGAGGAGAGAGAGAGAGAGAGAGAGAGAGAGAGAGAGAGAGAGAGAGAGAGAGAGCCCTCGAGCAACTTGTGGGAATCCTCTCCTTCCATCATATAGGTCCTAGGGGTTGATCTTAGGTCATCAGGTGCAGTGTCAACCTTGGCATTTTGGTTTCTTTAAGAAAAAAAAAAACAGAAATATTGTAACAATATGTTTTTGTTTCAGTCCCAGGTGTGGGATATGGGGCTGCTTCAGACTGTCCACAGCAGTTGACTGTGATTTGCCTCGTGCCCTAGCAGGGGCATGATTTTGCCCACTGCAGATAGTTTCTGTGATTGTGTGACATTTGGAATGCTGGGGACTTTTCAGAGGGTATAGAATGCCAGGGCCCTGAGAGGTATGATGGGTTGTTGACTGGTCACTATAGGTCGTTGTTGGTCACTGTTTGTTAAGTACTGTGCCCAAAGAAGAAAGAAGAAATTAGATATCCTTTTGGGGAAGATCATACTTGTCCCAAGAAACTAATGATCAGGAAGTGGTCTAATGATGTCACCCCTTTTCCCTCTACCTGTTTTTCTCTCCTATCTAGTATTAGGGTGTTGAAAGGGTGGAAGAAAAGGGGTGGAGAGTGGGAGAAAGAAGAACCCACAAAGTAGCCAAAGTCTCGCTACAAACAGGCCAAGCAACAAGCCCCTTTGCTGGCTCTGCCCACCTTGCTAGCCCGGGACTGACCAGTTCTTTCATGTTGATGAAAGACTCCTTCCGGCCTGGGGTTTTAATCGGAATCAGACCTCCTATCTCTTGGCACCTAACCATTTATTCCGATAGTAGTCACAACTGGCTTCTCTTGTCACAAATAGGGTTGTGTGTGGTTAGGTGCTCTCTAGAATATTGTCTGACTCACTGGCCCCAAAATGCTGGGCCTTTGAATGAATTCAATGCATTGAGTATTCACTGTGTACCAGGGCTGTAAATTCCACAGGCCTTTCCTGTTGGAACCAGAAGCCAAGGGAGTTCATTTCCCATGACCTCTAACCTTCTATGTCAGAGCTTCTGACACTGCCTCCCCGCCCTCCACTCCCCTCTGTCCAGCAAGACATTGGACCTGTTATGACAGCCACCCACAAGTGACTAGTGAGCGCTCAAAATGTGTCCAGGGCCACTGAGCGATCGAAGCTGCATTTTAATTAATTGTAATTGACATATCAGCATATGACTAGTAACTGTAGTGTCGGGGTGGCCCAGCTCACTAAGAACCTGTTCTCAGTTGTGGCTGTGACACTGTCATTCACATCTCTCCTTTATGTTCCTCTGTCACTACCTTTGCAGTCAGAATATGACTGCTATGGCATGCCTGAGCAGGTATGGGTTTACACCAGCTGATGCCAAGGTGTAGGAACTAGCGTGAACATCCCTTCTAACTCTTCAGGGACCTCCATGTGAGGGCCGAGAGCCCTTGTGGAAGTCTTTATACCAGGGGAATGGGCGTAGGCAAGCTACAAAGTTTCTTCTCCTCAGACAAGCACACGCTAAAAACCAGCAACAGAGTCAAGACTTGCTGAGGGCAGTACTAGTATATTCCTTAAATTTTGCTCTCTTAAAATCTCCTGTATCCCCACTCCCATGCCCGGCCTAGCTCTGCTGAGTAACCCCCCCCACCCCAGTTTCTCTGCCCCTCTGGGATCCTGCAGCTTCTGGGCTTCCCATCTGATGTCTGTGTTTGTCTGTGTCTTCTCCATCAAGCCTAGAAGCCCTCTAGGGCAGATGGTTTCTCTGTCCTTGTGAGGACGGAATCCACAGGACACACTACACAGTGGGCATTCCGTAAGCATGTATATGAGTCAACACAGCACGTAAGAACATAGAGAAATAAGCAGAACACACAGTGGGTACTCCATAAGAGTGCACGTAAGCTGGGGCTGGAGAGATGGCTCAGCAGTTAAGAGCACAGGCTGCTTTTGCAGAGGACCTGGGTTCAATCCCCAGCACCTACACGGTGTCTCTCAACATTCTGTAACTCCAGTTCAAGGGGATCCGATGCCTTCTTGGGTACCAGGCACATGTGTGGTATACCTACACGCAGGCAAAACATTCATACGCATAAAATAAAAATAAATAAAAATATTTTTGTAAAAAAATAAGGTGGATTAAAAATAAGAATATGTTCAAACAGACACAGCACACAGTGGGTGTCCCAGCAGGATATGTATGTATAGGAAACACAAAAGCTTGGTGGGCTGGAGACCTAAGTCCAGACTCCTGAGTTTGACTCTTCTTCATGTTCTAATGAGATGTGTGACATGAGACACATCCCCCCTGGACTCAGTGTCCTTGTATGTTAGTTCCGCGGACATTCTCCTTCCTGCTTACCTCGTGGAGATACGGTAAGTGCAAATAAGACACGGCGTGGCTTTAGAAGGCCATTCCCACAAACTGCTCTGTGAATCTAGAACATTCAATTCTTTTTGGCCTTTAGCCCATTTTGTATGTGGGCATCACCTCGGTAAAAGAGAGCGAAGGGCCACTGCTCTTCTCTCTGACTGACTTACATGGAACAGACCAGAGCAGTCGCTAACATGCCAAGCAAGGAGGGCGCACTGAGCTCCAACCTCGGGGCACAGCTTGGAGGTTTTGAATCTTCCTTGGTAGGAAAGTAAGGGCTGGCCACGCTGGAGGAGGGCTGTCTGTCAGGAAGGAGGCCTCCGGGGGAAGCCAGCCTCTCAGATGGGAGGTTTTTCCATCTGACTTTTAGGAAGTAAGTTTTCTCCTGAAAACCCACAGATCTTTGTCATTTCTTCCTCTGCTTGAGAATTTCTTCCAATCTGTGATTCTGAGAACCACGGTGGGCATCTGCGGCCTGTGTCAGCTACGGCGTCACCAGGACTGCTCCAGGGGGGTTAATTGCATCTAAGCGTTGGAAAGCGACTCTCTAATTAAACTTTGAAACGGAATGGCAAAATCGCTGGGTGACAGACTGTCTGTGGGAGGGTCCCCTGAGGTGCTCTTCGTTTGTAGCTAATCATCTTCTGGGCCCAGGCTGTGCCTGTGTGCGGTGGGGCCGGTGTTCAGACCTCGCTGGGTAGAACTCTGGATCCCTTGGAGGTTTGTCAGACAGGCCCCCCGTGGTGCTCTGTGCCCTGCCTGAACCCCACAGTTGGGCCTGGATATCTTGGAAGACTTTCACTGCTTGTCTTCGGCTCTCTTATTTCTATTTAAAATCAAAAGGTTATTGCTATACTTAGAACCATGACATCAAAGAAATTCGAATTTTGGAAGTTAATTCTAGATGTTTGTGAGTATTGCCCGAAGAACTCGAGTTTGAGAGACCGTTGGCACCAGCGATAAAATTCCCTCGCACCGAACTCCTCCGGTTTATTCAGCACCCTAAGCCAGGGCCCCTCCAGACAGTTTGCAGGATGCCAGGTGAGTCTACAAAGCATCCTGCCGTGAGGCTCTCTTGCAGACTGGTCAGGCAGGTCAATGGACACCTCACAACTTCCAGAACGTCCCTTTTGCTCCTTGCCCCTCCCCTTCCTTCACACGAACACTGTGGCATCTCCTGATGAAGTGGCTTCCCTCTAAACCAGGTTTCCTGATGTCTGTATGAGATCTTCTAGATTAAGTGAATCAAGGTGGGAATATCTGCCCTAAGTGTGGGCAGCCCCGGTCCATGGGCTGGGGGTCCCAGACTGCTAGCATTCACAGCGCTCGCTCTGCTTCCTGACTGTGAGGCTCTGCCTCAGTCACTTGCTGTGGCACTGTCCCCACCGTGATCCACAGTGTCCCCTCAAACGGCAGGCCACTGTAAGACTTCCTTTCTTAGGTTGCTTCTTGTGCACTTTGCGACAGTAATGAGTAAGTAATGACCCTCGGTTTTTTTTGTTTGTTTGTTTTGTTGTTGTTGTTTGTTTTGTTTTGTTTTTTCCAGACAAGAGTTTTCCTGTGTAGCCCTGGGTGTCCGGGGAACCTCCTCTGTAGACCAGGCTGGCCTAGAACTCAGACATCTGCCTGTCTCTGCCTCAAGAGTGCTGGAATTAAAGGAGTGTGCTACTGCCACCTGGCTGCCTTTTAACGTCACCTTCGAAGGCCATCACCTCTGGGAACTTTGACCCCAGCAGAAGTGAGCGGCCTCTTTTCTGGGTCTCTATGGCTGCCAGTATAGTCTGTGGCTCATGGTAGGTAAAAGACAAAAAAAACACAGGCTCTAACATCGGTGCCACCAACAGGGGACCAGATGTTCAAATACATGAGTCCGTAGGGGACATTTCTCCTCCACATTACAAGCACCCAACACATACCAGGTTGTGGAGATGAGCAATGGATAAAAAGACTGCTTCTGCAGTCTGCAGGATGGAGGGGCCCTCGACGCAATTCAAGACGAATTCAGATCTGATTGAAGGCAGTCACTGTGTGGCAGAGGGTTGCAGTGCAGGTGAGTGGGCCCGGAGCTTGAAGACCCTGGAAAAGGCCGGGGAGAGTTCTTTCTGACTGGAGAGCTTTGTAGGCAGCCTTGAGTGCAGCCTCACTCCTGTGGGCTCCTTTGTCTTTTATCTCCATCCTCCCATAATTGCCTCATTGGGGCTTTAATACACGTCTTTAGCAGAGGTCGCGCAGGGTGTCTGAAGAGCCACCCCAGGAATATAACAGCGCTGTTTTATTCAATAACTATTGAGGTTATAACTCGTTACCCTGCTCAGTGCCACTTACGCAGATGTCCCTGTGACAAATGCATCCTAGGGCACTGGGCCAAGAAAACTGGGTTCTCTTGACATCCGCTTGGATCCCAGCTTCAGAGAGTAAGATCACCGTGGCCTGCTGTCCTGGCCTGCGGACTCTGGTGGGAGGAGCTCCGGAAGAGAGTGCTACTCTGGTGGGAGGAGCTCCGGAAGAGAGTGGGACTTGATTCCATTACCTGGAAGAGAGCATCATCGCCCCCACAGCTATATCTAAGTGAACCTTATTTGTGTGAGGTGTTTTTCTTTTTCTAATTGTAAGCTGTTTTCTTTTGGAAAAGAAAGTGGGGGGGGGAGTGGTCATGTCTATCAAAACGCAGTTTAGAATAACTGATGGCAACGCTAAATAGGTTTTGTACCTGTCTCTCGAACGCCATTTGCTAAACTCGGTTCTGCGACACACAAAGCCTCTGGGAGATGCTCACCGGCGTTCCAACGGAACGAGACAATCGGAGCTGGTGTTGTGTGTTATGTACATCAGAAACATAACAAACATCTTTGCAGCACTAGTGACAGAGTTGGAGAGGTGGGACCGCAGAACAGGAGCGTGGGCTCTGGAGCCACAGCTCCCAGGTCCCATTTATCCAGAGGCTCGGCTTGATCTGCCCGTGTGTGCGCGTGTGCCTGCATGTGTGGGTGTATGTGCATTCGTGTGTGTTCCTGTGAGTGAGTGTGCACTTACGTGTGGAGAGGCCAGAGGATAAGCTTGGCTGTCATTCTTCAGGTGCTGTCTACCTCATTTTGTTTTGTTTTGTTCTTTGGATTTTTTTTTTTTTTTGAGACAGAGTTTCTTCACTGGTCTGGTATTTTTCTAGTAGGCTAGGCTGGCCAGCAAGCTCTAGGAATATCCCTGTCATGGCTCCCTCCCCACTGGCCATACAAGCACATACCCATTCCCTGTTATTTTACATGGGTGCTGGGTTTTGAACTCAGCTCCTTATACTTGCAAGGCAGGCTTTTTACTGGCTGAGCTGTCTCGGCATACTTGATCTCTTTAATGGGTTTCTTGTTGTCTTAGTCAGGGTTTTACTTCTGTGAACAGACACCATGACCAAGGCAATGCTTATAAAAACAACACTTAATTGGGGCTGGCTTACAAGTTCAGAGGTTCAGTCCGTTATCATTAAGGCAGGAGCATGGCAGCATCCAGGCAGGCATGGTGCAAGAGGAGCTGAGAGTTCTACATCTTCATCTGAAGGCTGCTAGCAGAGTACTGACTTCCAGGCAGCTAGGATGAAGGTCTGAAAGCCCACACCCACAGTGACACACCTACTCCAACAGGGCCACACCCTTTAAAGTGCCAATCCCTGGGCAGAGCATAGACAGACCAAAATATCCCTGGTTGTAGAACCTGCCTTTGAGGCTCAGGACAATGGCAGGGAGTGGGGAGTCCACAGCTTGAAGTACCTTCTCTTCTCAAATGTTATTGTCTCTTTGGGAAAGGGTCTCCCCAACCCGATGGCCAATGGCTGTGGTAGGAAGTCCCATAACAGATCACCTTCTGTAGGAAGCCATGACTGCTGGTAACAGGCTGTGCATTTCTCTTACCCTTTGCTGTGTGCTGTCTAGTTGACAATTGCCTATCTTTGTCATGCCTTTTATCTTGTAGTTTGAGCATTTATTGGTGCAATTATTCAATGCTTACTTTTTTATTAAGCATATGGATCAAATTTTGATCACTTCTCATGGCAATTAATTCTACTATAAGACTTTTTTTTTCCTCTGTCATCTCCTTCCATTTAAATGACACCATGTCAGCCTCCGCTGGCACCCTGACAAAAACAGTATCATTTAAATAATACACCATGGCCATACAAGTTTGGGAAATATTGCCTGGAGTTATGGCTTACTGTGTGTGACCCCTGGGAGCAAGGGAGCAGCAGCCAGACAGCTTGGATGCACAGCCACCCTTTCTGTGAGAATGAGACCTTGCAAGCCATGGTGGGATGTGGTTTTGTTTTGAGTGTTACCAGGGTGAAGAGGAAGTAGCCACTGGCTAGAAACTCTTTGTGAAACCATTTAGGTGGAGATGCCAGTAAACCCGAGAGCTCTGGAGCTCTCTGGAGCTTTCTACACTTCCCCTCAGTTGTGTCTACAGAGGCCAGGGGGCGGGGTCAGATGAGACAGGAGAAGAAAAATGAATCTTCATTTTTCCTTTTCTGCCTCAACTTCCTCTTTCCCCATAAAGCCCCACCCCCATTATTATACCACCACAAAGGGAAGCAGGACTCCATACTGATTGGTGACAAACTGACCCTAAACCAATCAGCAGCTATATTTATGCCTATGAACAGAAACAGCGGGCCCAGTCCTCATACTAGAAGGAGGCCATGAACACTCTATGACCAATAGTGGGAGGAAGAAAATCTCCAGGGTGGGTATTTAAACCCAGTAAAAGCCAAGGACCCTCCCCACCCCAGTCATTAGTGACCCCATCCTAGCAGCCCTTCTCTATAGAGGGGTCAGCACATGTGCCAATACGCACTTGGACCCCTCAGAGTCATCAGTGTCCCCCATTCTACCAGCCAGTACACAGTTGGATTTTGCACAGAGACATTTTCTGTCTTTCAGTTCTTTAACCGGCAGAGAAAAATCCTACCCACTAGCCAGAATCACTACTACTGTCCCAGGAGCTATAGCAAGTCCCACAACTGGGACAAAAATCCCAAGGAAGCAGAAGGGATAAATATTCTGCCCTTGTGGGGCCTGCGATGGTTCATCTGTGTAGTTAGCTTTATGGGATTCAGAGTCACCATGGAAATACAACTATGTGTGTGGCCATGAGGGCATTTCCAGAGAGGTGTGACTAGAGGGGAAAATGGGGCAAGGTGAGCCCATGGGCTCTGGCCCTAGACTACATAAAAAGGAGAAATCAAGCTGAACACCACCAGCCTGAGAGCGGACACAATGTAACCAGCTGTCTCAAGCTCCTATCCCCAGGGCTTTCCTGCTGCAATGGACCGTGAACCCTCAGACTGTGAGCCAGTACAAATCTTTTTCTTCATTAACTTGCTTCTGTCAAGAAAACGGAGAGGCCCAAGGAAAGTTCTTGATGCTTAAGGGCATGGGGGCTTTGTCAGTGAGTATCTGGTGAGGTTGTGTTATCTGAGCTCATGTACACCTGAGCTGCAGTGTGTACACGAGGAAGTGATCCCATCTTGAAACAGGAAGCCAGAGAGTAAATCAGGGATCAAACTCAGGCTTCTGTAACAATTGGTTTTTTCTGGAGCAAGCCCGGTATCTCGTGTCTCTTGAGAAGATCTTTATTCCCTTCCAAGGCAGGGCTCCGATGACATAAAGATCTCACTAGGTTCCATCGCTTAAAAAGTCTAATGCCTCATATCACCACGGTGGACACCAAGCTTCTAAGACATGAGCCCTGGAGACACATCACATCCAGACTACAGCACCGAGGAAATACCTAATCTTTTGTTTGTTACGGCATGGAGTGGCAAGTGCCACTTCATCGTTTGCCTAACAAATTACACACAGCCCTGCACATGTGTGAACTACAAATCCCAGGCTTCTTTGTAGTTAAGAGATGCCGCGTGACTGCGTTGTGGCCAATGGAAGGTGGAGAAAATGATGTACCGGATGCCCCTCCCACATGGCCATGGAAACCCTGTCCTACAATCATCCAAGTCTCTCTTTTCTTTCATCCACCTTCAGAGATGATGGGGCAGTGGGGGTCGTGGGGGGAGGGCAGCTGAGTGAATGGACAGACCAGAGTGACTTCATTCATGGTGGGATGACAGGCAAGCTACAGCAGGAGATCACTGTGATACGGCAGTGTAGCAAAGCAGGCGTCCGCCCACTCGACCTAAACAACCACTTCCCTCCTGTTAGGACGAACTCCTCTGCAGACCAGTGAGCCACATTAGGCCCAGGTGTCTGTAGGGAAGGACAGTGGCATCCGGTGGAGAGTCAGAGACATGTAGCTGACAGAGGGTAGTTTTCCTGACCTGGAGGAGTCACTAGGCATATACATTTGGCAGGCAGCAGTATGGGACTGAGAAAAATGGGGGTCCCAGTGGAAGATCCAGATGGTGTCATCGTCATTGTCCCTAGCAGCCACAGAAAGGTGACTGTTGAGGAAGAGAAATGGAGGCCAGAGTCAGTATCTATGCTGGGCTCAGGTCAAAATGGCTGAAGAAGACAAGGTTCAAACCTATTAAAGATGCAAGCCTCTTGGGGGAGTTCCTTGCTGCTGGGCCAGGATGTGAGTGAGAAGAAGGTGCGCTCGAGTACCCTACCTCATGAAGCAGAAGCCATCGATGCCCTTGAGGAGGAAGGCCGGCTTTCCTTCTTTCCCTCCCTCCCTCCCCGCTCCCTCCCTCCCTCCCTCCCTCCCTCCCTCCCTCCCTCCCTCCCTCCCTTCCTTCTTTCCTTCCTCTGTCTACTCGTCCAGACACCTTCTGTGTGCCCATACCTGAGCTTGGGGCGACAGGTGCCATCCAGTCCAATGTAGAGACCTTAGGGCAGAGCTCAACCGAGGGAGGGAGGAGGTTGGAGTAGAGTCTGAAAGCCCGAGCAGGTGGCTATGATCACAGTAGCTGCCCAGAACCGGAAATGAACCCCCCTACCCCCACCTCCTTAGCAAGACAGAAAGAAGCAGAGCTCTGCTCATTCCATAGTGAATGAGTGCCTCTTTGTCCCTCTTCCTCTGGGAAGGACAATGTCGTGGCCGGGTCCCTTTCTGCTCAGGGGACAGCAGGCTCTTAGCAGATGTTAAATGCAATAACACCCACACACCTTAGCAGCTTTGGTGCCCACTGGTGAGGATACACACACACACACACACACACACACACACACACACACACAGCCATTAGGTCTGGCAGATGCAATTAGCCTCTGGGTCCCTTAGAATTAGATGCAGGTGACTAATTGTCCTTCCAGGAGGCAACTGTGGGCACAATTAGTCATGTCTCTTTCCCTGCTTGGGGCTAATACCTGGGGGTGGGGCTGAGGGAGGGTGTTTGAGAAACTGGGTCTCTCCTTAGCCATGGGCTGTGATGGGTGACTTTTGGTGGGGCTGCTCACCCTGTGGGGTTAGGGAGCACTGTGGGAGTGGTCAAGGGCAGGAGGGTGGGGAGGGAGGGTGGCAGCTGTTTTGAGCCGTCCCTGTATTCTCCTCCCCAGGCTGTCAGTACACAGGAATCTAGATACTGATGCTAAGCCCCACTTGTCCTCAAAGCCCTATGCCTGCATCCTAGCTCCAAAGCCACTTTGCTAGAGATGTCTTCATTCCATCTATTCTCATGGGGCAGAATGGCAAACCCAAGCCTGCTCATGACCAGGTCCCCAGGTTGCCTTTATCTTCCTTCCTATAGTTTTTTTCTCCCCTCTCTCTTTCTAAATTTATTATTATTATTATTATTATTATTATTATTATTATTATTATTATTATTATTGAGACAGGGTCTCACTATGTAGCTCTGGCTGTCTCAGGACTTACTCTGTAGACCAGGCTAGCCTTAATTTCAGATCTGCCTGCCTCTGCCTCCCGAGTTCTGGGATTAAAGATGTGAGCCATCATGCCAGCTCCCATGACTTTTTCTGGTCCTTCTGGTTCGTAATACCTCACCAGACAGAGGGGTGAGTCCCAGAGACAACACTGGCTTAGAGCAGAACAGTCCTGGAAAATCCCCAGTGTAAAATTAGCATTGGCTGCTAGGGCCTGAGATTCTGCCCTGGGCACCAGGGCCAGGGATGTAGAGGGGCCTGTGAGCTTGCAGTTGGCACAGAAAACATACACAGTACCCATTAGATGAGAGATGATGATGGCCAGCCATTGTAGTGCATTCCTAAAGTTTAGTGACTCACTAGCAATCTGGATGTTGCCTGGCTGGGCCCTCAGTTTCCCAAGTTGTTAGAGTGTTGAGTCTCTGTAATGGCTCAGGGGTCTACCCAGTTCTGCCAGTTTCCACCAGAGCTGCAGAGTTCAGGAGGGGATGGCCTCTGACCCGGAGAGAGGGAAGTTGACAGAAGTACACTGAAAAGGGTGTTGGAAGCTGGCTCGGCAGATAGAATAGAAGCTGTGTAAGGAAAGAGCTGGTGGTGACCTGATGTCGGCTGACCTGCACATTATCTGGTGTTGCCAGTGACTAAGGGCATCATGGGAAATATACTAAGTGGCGCGCCGTGGCCTCCAGAGAGGCTACCCGGTGTTCATCGGAGAAACTGACTCTCTGTGGCCCATAGATGCTGCCGTCCTCTGGGCCAGGCCCGAGCAGTGCAGTTTCCAGGTTCCTTTATAAAACTACACACTATGTAAGAAGTCCAGCTATTCAGAGACCTCTGAGTTCCCTGTAGAATCCGTGGAGAGGGATGCCTCAGTTGGCCCCATCCGGTCCAGCAGGGCTAACCCCACTGGCAGACAAATCTGTGCAGATGGCATTTCGCAAACCCACTCAGCGGACAGTGGGACACAATGGTATAAGAGACTCCAAGCAGGAACCACATCACTAGGGAAAAACTTACCTCCCCTAGCTAATCATCTTCTAGGATCATAAAGAGAACCATTACAGCCGTTTATTATGTGTGTGCTCACAGGTATGCAGGTGTGTGCTAGTGCATGTGGAAGCCCAAGGTTGACATACATAGTCTTTCTCAATCACTTATTCATTGATACACGGCCCTCATTGATCCCCGAGCTCAATGACCGAGACGCTTTATCTAACTTGCCGTCTTGCTCTGGGCTTTCACCGTTCTCCACTTTCGAGGGCTGGAGCCACAGCAGGCTGCCACACGCACCCAGCATCTAAACCACAGTCCTCACCTTTATGAAGCGAGGACTTTAACCTCTTAGCCATCTCCCTGCCCACACATTACTGTTTTAAACCATGAAATTTTGAGGCTATAAGACATAGCAATAACTGACCATAAAAGTCCAGGGAGGGTTGGTTTCAGATATGACTGGATCTGAGCCTCAAATAATATTCCCCTCATCTTGCTTACTTTCTCATGTCTTGCTCTCTCATTGTGCTGAGATCTTTCCCAAATTATCTTTTTCTGGTGGTCACTCCCTAGACTTTCTGCACAGTGCTCTCCCTGCCTCTGCACAGGTAGACAGACATGTTCTGTATCTTAGTCACTTGGTAACATATTCTGTCTGGGTCATTTCCTGACTCCGCACAGTGAAAAGACATTGGAGGAGTGTTCTGTCCTCCTCAGTAGTGTCTGATCTTTTGACACTACAACAGTGTTGTCATCTCAAAGTTTATGCACAATCAAGTTACACACACACACACTCACACACACACGCATGCGTGCATGAACTCACAAAAGAATCTCATAATGTTTTAAGGAAATGACAATTTTACACTGGGCAATGTTCACAGCTGTCCTGGGTTGTATATAGTCCATGAGGCACAGGTCGAGTAAACCAGCCAGCCACAGTGTGACCTAAAGCCACTTGATGATCTTGGGTGTCAACCCTACGTAAGTCACATCTTCAGCTCCGTTCAGAAAGGATGTCCAGTGGGAAGTGAATCCCTGCTGGGCACAAATGTATGTCCCTTCCTGTGACCCTACAGACAAAATGTTACTTTATCCTTGTTTCCTCTCTATTTAGAAAAATCAGGAAATAATTCTTGACAATCAAGTTTGAGACAAGTACATGACAGCAGAGGTCACTGCCAGCACCTGTGGCCTCTAGAGATGGCTTCACAGCAGGGGACAGATGTGATTCCACTGAGCCCAAGCCTTCTCCATCCTGTGGAAGGAGCCAGCTAGGTCCCCAGTGTAAAGCAGAACAGAGCATGCTCCAGGTAGGACCACTCCCCCCTGGGTTCCAGAGCCACATGTTTCTGCACTAGTAGAGTTTAAATCTTCTGAGGCTTCCTGAAAATTGATGTCCTGACTTGAAGGAACCCAGAAGAGCCTCTGAGAGACAAAGGCCAGCAGATGCAGCCCCTTCTGAGCCTCTAATGGAGCTGAAAAATGCCCCAAGGAAAATCTAGTTTGATCAGTACACCCCACAGGGTATTGATTTTCTCTATTGATTACTCTCAAAAGCCCCGAATATATGTAAAGACAAAGGACTTTTACTTTGAGCAGGAACACAGGACAAAAGCCCAAAAGAAATACTAAAAATAAGAAAAACTGAGCTGGGGATGTACCTCAGTTGGTAGAGTTTTCACCTAGCATGCGCAAAGCTGCGGGTTTCATCCCCAGCACCACGTAATGCCAGATATGGTGGCACATGCCTATTATAACACCAACAGCTAGAAGGTGAGGACAAAAGGAGCAGGAGTTCAGGGTCATCCTTGGCTACATAGCAAGCCTGGTTGCATGCACTACATGAGAAGCTGTCCCAAGAAACAAAACAGAAATTTAAAAAGAGAGAGAGAAGCTGAGTACTGGAAGTAAGAAGACCATGTTCCATGAGAAAAGCTGCTTAATTCTCAAGCCTGATTCTTAATTCTTCAGGTCGGGAGTATAGTAATTAATATCTCATCCATCTGAGGATGAACCTTCCTAGCCACCCATCCATTCACCCATCATCCATCCCTCCACTCCATCCCTCCAGTCACTCATTCATTATCCATCCATCTACCATTTATCTACCCATCCACCCATCCATCCACCCATCCATTCATCATCCATCCACCCATCCATCATTAATCCATCAGTCATCCACCATCCATCCATCCATCATCCATCTATTTATCTACTCATCCATCCATTCATCCATCCACTTACCTATCCATCCGTCTATCCACCTATCCACCCATCCATCCACCATCCATCCACCCATCCATCTATACATCCATCCATCATCCATTCATCTACTTACTCATCCATCTATCCATCTATCTATCTATCTATCCATCCATCCATCATCCATTTATTCATCCTTCTGTCATTCATCCACCCATTCATTCACCATCTATCTACTTATTCAACCATCATCCATTCCTCTATCCATCTACCACCCACCATCCAACCATCCATCCATCCATCCACCATCCATCTATCTATCTTCTATTATCTGTCCATCCATCCACCCACCTATCCTTCCACTGGGCCACCTACCCACTGTTCTGCTGGTGAACTACTAGAAGATTCTATCTATAACAAATCAGTGAGAGAAAACTCCAGTGCTGGAAAGACTTAGAGAGAAATCCTCAGAGCAAGGAAAAGGTTAAAATAAATCAAAATAAAATTGGAGCTGGCTGTGGGCTTATTCTTAATGACACATGGAAGCAATAAAGCAGCTATGCTATGTAATGGACCACTGAGGATTTTTCGCTCTCAGTCAGTCCGAGATGTACCGAATCCAATATCCTATCAGTGATTTGATTTGTTAATAATCAAATTGCAAATACCTTTTCATTTGGCTTCAAAAAGCAAACAGCCATTCGGAATAATTTTTATGGGTCTTGGAATGCAAAATAAACTTAAAATATTGTGTTTGCAAGCCCTACTGGCATGACCGTATTATAATTTATATTGGCCTATTTTGATGTACAGTGGCGTAATGAAACTTTAAAAAATATATTCTGCAAAGCTGCATCTAAGCCCAAGCCTGCAGCACAGATTAATGTAAGAGCATCATGGGGATTCTTTGCATATTTTGTACAGAAATTTCTAGAGAATGACTGTTCACCAAAACCTCAACATTGTAGGATCTGCAGTCTTTCAGATTCAACTATTGTCGCCTTGCCTGGCGCTCTGAATCTTTCTCTTGCCCACATCATCTACCCCTAGACCCCCAGACCCACGTTCTGAACATGCTGTGTGTGTGTGCATGTCTGTATTCAGTTTTCCCCTTCCTCTGGCCCTGATACCCTTCCATTCCTCTGCTTGTATGGTATCCCTCAGACTCCAGCCTCCAGCTTAAATGCCACCCCTGTTGGGACTGAACTCTGACATTCCCTGATGTCATCACACCCTCTCCTCGACAGAAATTTGAAAGGAACTCTGTGATAGCTCTTGTCACGGGTGTGTTATTGTTTGTTTACACTCACAAGACTGACTTCCTTGACAACCCAACCAAGATATGCTCACTCCCAAAGCCTCAGCCCTGGGCCTAGGACACAGATGTGCCCTACAGATGTGTGGGTGATGGGCAGATGGATGGTGTGGCTAACAAAGGTGTGGATGAATGGGGGAAGGTTGAGTGAGTAGGATATGGTGGATGGGTAAATGAAAGGATTGGTGGGCTGCCCGTGGGTGAGTGGGTGGATGGATGGATGGATGGATGAGTGAACGAACAGTGGGTGGGCTGGAGGACTGAAAGAACAGAATCTTCTAGAACATGACCATCTCTCCAGAATTGGAACTGTTCAGACACAAGTAGTAGAAAGGCCTCAGAACATAGATGGGTTGGTAAGTAAGCTAAACTGTTAGCTTTTTCCAACTAGGGAGTCCCTCCTACTCCATTTCTGTAAGAAGGATATGCCTCGGCACAGATATTGTGTAACAGATGCTGGATAGCATCTGAACTTTCCTGTGAGGGCCAGGCAGGGTCTCGTTAATAAGATAACATTGAAACAGAAATCTAACATTGAAACAGATGAGGCAGAATAGAGGAGAGGGGAAGGCAGGATGGACAAAATGCCCGAGGCGAAGGTGTGCTTGACATGTGCAGACACAGCTAAGGGACCTCTGAGGCTAGAGCAGAGGACAGGCTAGCACTGTCCATCTCATGGCTTCCATGTTTTGTTTTTCTCTTAGAAAGGTTTGCAGACTTGGTGCTGAATTAGAACTTTATGCTTAGATCTTTGGTTTAACTGGAATCTGTTGTCTATACATGACGGTGGATTGCGGTTGCCAAGTTGGTTGGACTGAGAAGCACCTATCAGATTAGAAAAGGACACACGTGGGCGTGTCCATGAGGATGTTTCGATTGGATCAACCAATCCACTGATGGGCTCAAAGTGTCGGGTGGAACTGTGAAGAGCAGAGCCCTGTTGGAGAACATGGGTCGCTTGGAGCGCATCTCCAGGGACTGTATCTTGCCTGCCCCTCTCTGTCACCGTCCATTCTGCGTTCTCTACCGTGTGCTCCCTTTGGGAATCATTTTCTGCCTCACACTCAGGCTCAGAGTCTATGGAACAAGGACTGTGGATCAAACCTCTAAAGCCATGAACTAAAATAAATAAGATTTCTCCATAAATTGTATATCTAGGTATCTGTCATGGGTATGAAAATAACAAACAAATATGTGGCAGGGCTCAAAATTTGTCCCTAATGGGGAAAGAGAGAGAGAGAGACAGAGAGAGAGAGAGAGAGAGAGAGAGAGAGAGAGATGTCCCAAGGATATGTACTGAGTAGAGTATGCCAGCATTTCATTAAGGGCCACTAGGTCCACTGCGAAACTGCCATTTGTACAAGAGTTGTTACCTCCACTCTCTCACCCACCTTACCTCTGCGCCACCACCACCACCACCAACAACAACAACAACCCCATTACCACCACCCTCGCTTCTCTCTGCTTCTTTTCCTGGACCAACCAGATGAAAGCAAGCCCTGGCTGGTAGCTTCAAGTCCCTCCGGTTGAGCACCATGTCTTCCCAGCCACAGTGGACTCGGATCATGCATCCTTAAATCACAAGTCAAAATAAACTCTTTCTCGCTTACATGGCTTCTTGACAAGAATTTGCCCATAACTACGAGAGAAGTAAATGACAGAAGTTTGGTTTGTTTTAAGCCTGGGTCTAGGGACTCCATCTTCCCAGACTGTCTTTAGCCGTAACCATATGACTCTTCTCCACTTTGTATGAAGTGGCACCCTCAGTACCTCATAGCTGAGCTGTGCCTCTTTTCTGGGTGTCGAGTCTATTCCGTGTCACTTGGTTCTTTTATCGGACTGTAGGGGCACAGTTTATTTAGGATGTGTATCTAGGTGCGGAAGTGCTGTCCCGGTGCTGATTCTGTGTCCAGGTTTCGCTAGCCTGAAAGGCTGAACTGGGAACTGTCTGTCCTTTCCCTGAGTCCTGGGAACTCAGCTCCTGTGTCTGCAACTCTTTTTTGAGAGTTTGGTTGGGAGGATTTGTTCTTGAAGCCATCTGGCATGGTGACTGTTTCTAAGGCTTTGGCTAGCGTGGCAGAGTGCAAATTGTACACAAACAGGTTGTCTTTCTGCTATTAGGGAGCCCTGGGCTTGTAGGTGGATACAAATGCTTGGAATGAGACATTTGTCCTAACTTACTTCTCTGATGGCTACATGTGGCTGAGTTTCTAAGTTCAGGCTGTGAGAGACTAGAGATGTGTGGGCACCACTCTGGCACCAGCCTGGAAATGTGGGCGCCTTCTTCTCCCCTCAGTCTGCTGCCTGGAAGAGTGCCTGCTGGGGAGGCAGCTGGAAGCAGGTCCCTGGCAGATCCAGAAAGCAGAGGAACCTGAGTCTGAGGCACAGAGCTGGCAAGTGCCAGCTCTGGACAGTGATTTGATTGGGAACAACTCCTTTTATGGTTTCCTATGACCTCTGAGTCTATGCATGATGACATAAGCTACACTTTCAGAGTCCTTGTAACTATGAGGCCACGTATTGTATCTCTTTTTAAATGATATATTTGTGTAGAAAGTGCCCGTTTCATCCAGAGTTTAAAGGTATTACATTATAGTTACAATGTTTCTTTTTCTTTTTTTTCTTTGGGGGGGGGGTGGTTCGAGACAGGCTTCTCTGTAAGCCTGGCTGTCCGGAAACTCACTCTATAGACCAGGCTGGCCTCGAACTCAGAAATCCACCTGCCTCTGCCTCCCAAGTGCTGGGATTAAAGGCGTGCGCCACCACTGCCTGGCTACAATGTTTCTTTAATTCAAAAATTCACTCTGTCTCAAGTTTTCTCCTGTGCTCTCTCCTTCCTTCTGCCTCAACAGGATCTCATAAGACCAAGGCTGGCCTTGGACTTGCGATCTAGACAAGAATGACCTTGCATTTCAATGCCCCTGCCTCTCCCTCGTAAGTGCTAGGACCGCATGCAGGCAAATGCCTTGTTCCAATTTGTATGGTGACAGGGACAACCCAGGGCTTCCTGCATGCTAAGCAACCCCTCTGCCATCTGAACGACATCCCAGGCCCTTCTCTTTTGTTTCTGTCAGGTCTTTCCCCTCCATGTTTCCCCTTGCCTCCCTCCTCTCTTGCTCCTCCCTCACCAGTATCTAGATTTCTCACTTTTTACAATACATTTATTTTTATTTTATCTCTCTTGCCTACATGTACGTCTGTACACTGTATGCACGCAGCACCCAACCTGGACAGAAGAGAGCACCAGATTCTCGGGAACAGGAGTTACAGATAGTTTTTAAGTTGCCATGTGGGTGCTGGGATTTGAACCTAGATCCTCTGCAAGAGCAGCCAGTGCTCTTAACAATTGCACCACCTCTCTAGACTTTTCTTGTCTCATTTGCAAACACACTAGCTAAGCCAGAACACTCACACTTCCTGGTTCTTCTGCTTGGGATGTTCTTCCCAGGTATCTGTATGACTCTATTCTCTGTGGGAAAGGCCAAACGTTCTTCCTCAGGATGGCAAACTAACCTGGCCTGGGCTCTGCATGTACTTTATGTAACACACACACACACACACACACACACACACACACACACACACACACACACACAGTCATAAGATGTACATAGATTTTACTTGTCTGTTTCTTTATGACTCCTCCCCTCCTCCCTATGTCCTCCTTCAATCTCCATGAGGCATCCATTCCAAAACAGTGACTGGTTTCTGAGGCCCAGGCTTCTCATTTTATTGTCACTCATTCATTTCCTGTTTTTTTGTTTTTCGTTTTGTTTTTTAATCAACTCTGATTTTGTTTATTAATCTCTTCTGTCTTTAGGTTTATTTTCCTCCCACCTCTCCACTCCCCAGAGATAAATGTTTGGTTTAGTTTCAATCTTTTTTATTTCAACTAGAAGGTTTATGACTACGGCTTTCTCCTCAGGGTCTTATTTTGCTGTGAAGTGTTGCCAATTATGTAACGTTCCTTCATTGTTCACATCTAAATAGTGTTTGATTTCAATATGTTTTTTTCTGTGTGACCTGTGAGTATTTATAAGGCATCTGACTATCTCAAGGCAGGTGACTTTATTTCACTGGCTTCAATGTCAATGTTGCTAGCACCTCCTGCTTTGAATGAATCTCAGTCAGAAAAGCACCTACCATTGTTCTTTCTGTTTTGTTCTTTTTAAAAGATATTGTGTAGTATATCCCACGACACACTGTGGCGATCACGTAGGCTCCTTGGAAAAGACAGTTGCACCATTTGGAATTCTGTGCACTTGTTTAGGTTGGGTACATTAGGCTGTGCCACATGAGTCTCCATCCACTTTTCCCTGCCCTTGATCCACTCATATGAAAAATAAATATTAGAAGAAAAAAAAAAAGACCGCTTTTCTAATTTTATACAAAAATGTCCTGTCTTACTCCCCTTTTGATTAGTATTCTCAAATCATCATTCGCATATGCAACGATTTCCTAACTATCACACGGAAGGAAACGTTTTTCTGTGGCTCACGTCTCACTGTTTCCTGTATGGTTTTACTTTGATACCATTGACCTCTAATGATTCCTGTATCTTCGCTCAGGGCCGGGGCTTCTTGCCTTACTTCTCAGCTCCTCCACCTTGAAAGATGATATGTCCGGATGTCTGAAGACAGATGCTAAGACCCCGAGCGCTGATAAAAAAAAATCTAATCCATTCACATTTATCTCTCCGCTGATATTGTTGGGTGCCCTCAGCTTTTCTGCCGAGCTTCAGTCTAGAAAGTCTACTTCTCTTTCACAGGTGTTAGCATCTACCTTCCCACTGAGCGTCATGTAGGCCTATGTTTCTTTTATCAGCCAGGATGTATATTCTTACTCTGCACAGATGAGAACTGTTGCCAAGTTGTGTGTCCCCACAGCCTCCCAACATGGATGTCTTGCCTCTTGCAGTGGAAGGGGTTCCAAGGTGGATCTGTAGACTTGATGGCCTGACTCTCCCAGACTGTGGTGCCTTTTATAGCAGGAGGGGAGACCATTAAGGGAGGAGATCCAGTGTCCTGTGAGGACCCACTTCTGGGTTTTTGGATTGAATGGCCTGTTCTCACAGGGTAGAGAGACAAGAAAGCTCTGTTACTCCTTTAATAAGGGCATTAACTTCATCCATAATCCCCTCCCAAGGTTCTACATTCAGTTTTATATTTAATATATATATTTATTATATTATATTTATTATATGCTAAATAATATATTATTTAATGTATTATATTTTATTATATTTATTAATTTATTTTATTATACTTATTAATTTATTTTATTATATTTATTAATTTATTTTATTATATTGGGAGTATCAACATATGACCTGGGATGACATGGGGGTGGTACATAGCCAGACCATAGGAAGGGGTGTTTTTCTCTCTTGCCCTTTGACACAAGCTCTTCTCTATCCCAGATTGGGCTCAAACTCCATGTGTAGCCAAGGCTGACTTTGACAGAAAAAAAAAATTTCACCACAAAATGTCCGGCCATAGAAAACAAAGGGCTAAAATCACAATTCAGGGCTTTGCGAGCTTCTATCTATGATCAGTGGCCTGGTTTTGTCAAGAAAACTGTACTGAGCCCAGACATATCCAGACCTTGGCTTCATGGCTCTGGCCATGTTCAGTCTAGCTCCTAAGGGGAGTAAGGGCCACACTGTATCCTTAAGTGTCACCTCTATGGATGGAAAAAAAATATTTGAAAGATAACACCGTTGTGTCTTTATTGAACAGGTATAGACTATTACATTTTGGGCTAGGTGTCCCTGAACAGTACAGTAGTAGCCACTGACATGGCTTTCCTGTGAGCCACTGTGTGTAATTGGTGATTTGTAGGAGAGAGTGAGCAGTACCATGCCTCTTTAAATAAGGGTTGTGAATATCCACAGAGATTCTGGAAGCCAGCCCCTCACGGATGCTCAGGAACAATTGGCTTGTACTGGATTCTGTCTGGACCAAAGCCCAAGATGTCTACTCTCTGTTCTTCACACACAAATCATAAAAAAAGTAATTAAGGGGGAAGGCCCCGAAAGCTGGGCAGGGGGCTCGGCAGATCCTAGCATGTACTGCTTCTACAGAGCACCGTTTCTACAGAGCACCTAGCATCAGCTCCTAGCACCCACGTCAGTGGGCTCCCCACTACCTGTAAATCCATTTCCAGGGGACCCAGTGCTCCCTCTCTCCAAGCCACATAATATTTTTCAATGTTAGAATTTTTTTACTTAATGGCCATTTTAGTATAAAGGCATACGTTAATACTGGGTCCAAAACCACCTTCCATGAGCTGAAAGATTTTGAAAGAAATGTAAACATTTCTGCAGGCGCTGGAGGGTACCGTGGCCTGACTCTGTGCCTGCCAATCAAATGTCTGCCCCATGAGTCAGTGGTGTTTTCTGTGACCTTTGTGTGAGAGAGGGCAGGTGCTTTGCACCGTGTGACTCCCCATCACGTCTGGCTGCTTCTAACCCTCACAGCCGACCCCCAGCCTCTCTCTCTGCTCAGGGTTTGGCTTTTGAGCTGAGCCTCTCCATGGCCAACCATGCCCCAATGTAGATCTTCACTAGATTCTAGAAGGAGGGTTGGGGTAAAGCTGGTTTCCTCTTTCCTTCCTATATTCAACCCTTACTGGTGGGAGAGGGAAGGTCCCCAAGAAAGAACTGCAAAAAAGACAACCTTTTTGTTTGTCTCAGGCTCCACATTTTAGTCAAACCTCTACATAGAAAGAAAGAGACAAAGGTAGAGGTTGGGGTAGGATTAGGGGAAGGGGAATGGGTAGGGGTAGGGGTAGGGGTAGGGGTAGGGAGGGGATTGGGGATAGAGGTGGGGGATGGGGTCATGGATCCATCACTGGGAGAAGTTAAAGTCCAAAAGTGCAGTTTCTCCCTGGCCTGTTTCCTTGTGAGACTAGTGGGTGTGGATAAAATATATCTACAGCAAGGAGCTAACAAGTAAAGAAAAACGAAGTAAATTAACATAAAAGAGCCGTTCACAATAGGCCCCCTTCCCACATTACCACAGAGTACAAAGGCCCTGGGTTATGGCTTTCATTCTGGGCTGTGGCACCATAAGAATAACCTGAGACTTGCATAATTGAAAATTCTTTATTATGGTCCCACGCGTGGGGTCGGTTCCCTGCCTCCCGTGAGTAACATTCCAGACAGCCTCTCTCCCCATCTTCAAGTGTGGAGGACACCTGGCCCCTCCCGCCTGTCTTCCTGAACAAAGGCTATGGTGGATCTGTCAGGTCCCATTTGGAAACACAGTATCAATCTAGACTTATCCTGGTATTGATGGGTTGTGGGTATGCTACTGTAATTATGTCAAAAATGAAATATTTCAATGTGATTGGCAGGCCGATTACAATAATGCATGTCATTAGGCCCAGAGCTTGCTTGTTCAACTAGGGAGAATGCCAGTGGCAATTAGCTGTGTTTTCTTTAAAATTTGCCAAGATTTCATTTAGTTTCCATTGTGTCGGTGTAAAACACCCCACTGAGGCACCTGGTGGTTGGCATCTCTAGGATCCTTCTGTGGACAAGCTCATGCATAGCATTGGAGGCAGGGGCAGAAAGATCTTCAGCTGACAGATGTATGTGTATGGGGTGGGGGATCCTGTGTATACAGGTGTGTGAATGTATGTGTGTCTTTCAGGGGTGGGTTTCGGTTCATCTGAAGTGTCTGTTGTTTTCACAATCTCTTCTCCATATCTTTATTTAAAATCCTTAGGTGAAGAGACTCCTTGGGTCCACATGGGTCAAACACCTACTTGGCTGCCATGACCTATGATGGGACCCCGGCATGCCTGGTTCTTGGCATTGTTTGAAGGTGTTCGGACTTGCTGAGTAGATCATACCCAAATGTGTGTGTGTGTGTGTGTGTGTGTGTGTGTGTGTGTGTTGGGGGTTTACAGTTATCTACAGAAGTACTGAAATCCACCTAGGGGACCCATGACTTCAGGGATGGGCTAGTCTAGTCTAGTACTGCTCAGATTTCAGTTTCATGAGCAAGGCTGGAGGCCCTACGGAGTCTGGCTTCAATTAGAGCACACTGTGTTTAGAATCAAGAAGTACAATGTTCCCCAGCCTTGTAGCGTTCACAAGGAGTGGGGGCACTCCAGAAGTCATCAGTGATCTTCCAGGACTGTAACTCATTTCTGCTAAGGACCCTACTCAGTTCTTTGGGCTAGGAACTTGGACAGGACACATAGGAGAGCTGGTCTCTGGTTCACAATGGCTGGGCCTCGTTGAGGACCATTTAATGACTAGAGCTGCCTGGGTGTCTCTGCGGAGGCTGAACTGCCAGGACCTTGGTCCTGGTGGCCCATTGACTCTTTGGTTCCACTCGTTTCACGGTCACTAGGCTTGAGTTATCCAAGATGGAAGCTGCACTGCTGTGTGTGAGACAGTTAAGACAGCAGGGTTTGCTGGACAGACCTCTCCATAGACACTTCTCCATGTGACTGGGGTGGGGGCGGGGGATGGGGAGCCACTTCTTTTTAGCTCTGTAGGTTTCCTCTTCCTGGTTGCTTCTTAGAAGCCTCTTTCATAGGAGATTTCCCTGTAGCCAACTTAAGCTCCACAGAGCTTAAGATATTTTGCCTTACAGATATTTTCATTCTTGTGTGTTTGCGGTCTATCTTCCCTTTTAGACGATCAAGTCTTGCAGCCAAGAGCTCCGTATATTCGGAGCCCTCCTTGTCTAGGAAGGTGCAGAGAATTAGCAAATAGGTATTCAGTGCGTGCATGAGTGCGTGTGCATACGCATGTGTGTAAATTTTCTGAGAACAGTGAGTGTCCTGTCCCAATTCCTAGCTCAAAGAACTAAGCACATTATACAATGTTGTTGCTTGGTACTGCTCACACCTGGGGTAGTTTCAGCAGAACACTGGAGAACCTTAGATACCAGATCTTACAGAAACGAGCAATTGTTTAATGATTGAAAAGCTACAGGTCGGGGCGAAGCCTAAAGAACAGCTTCGTATTAGAATAGTCCAGAGATAGTGTAAGAAATATCACTGGGCAGAGCTGAAGCAAGAAATAATTCAGAATTTCTGTTTGAGCTTCTGGACCCTTGTAGTCTCCTTCCCTCGCATGTGTTCTGCCTTCCCTTAGGGCTGGGAAACAGTTGCTTGAGAGGGAGATGTTGTTTGGTGAAATAGGTTAAGGAGGTCTGAGGTAAATCGAGATTTGTGTTCCCTTTGTGTAGGGATGGATATTTAAAGTCAGCCAGATGCAATGTGTCCTGTGCTTGTTGGCAAGATCACTGGTGTGTAGAACATTCTCCAGGGACTGTTGTTCCATCAAACTTGCCTATCACTGCTGTGTCATAGACTCTGCAGAAGATATCCTGTCTATGTGCCCCACTGGTAAGGCGATGCACGGCATATTTCTCAGCTGCTATCGAAGAGGTTCACGGGATCCTCTCTTCCACGACAAGCATCTGTGTTGAAATGGCAGGCCTATAGAACTGAAGGTGACGTCAGGTTTTCCCCGTCCGTGTACAGCACGAGGAACATCGACAATTCCGTGAGGAATTCCAGTGCTCCTTAGAAGGAGAAGCCAAGGACAGAGAGTAGAATGAACTTCCCAGGGAAGCCGAGGGAGCAATGGTCACCTGATTCTCGCTGTGGGCCTTGTATTATGTCACTGCTCTCAGTGGGACCCGAACCCCTTCAGTCACGGAGGAGAATGTCCACTAGAAACAAGGAATTGTAGATAGTCCCTGAGCACCAAAACCCCACATATATCAGGTCAGTTACCTACTGTGGACTCATGCCTCCCCAGAATACAGGGAGCTGGTGTATTTTGAACAAACTTGTAGATGAGGGATCAGACCAAGGCTTTGCATTTGGGAGTGGTGGGGGTGGGGGTGGGGGCTGGAGGGGGTGGGTGGAGGGGGGATGGTAGAATCAAACTCCATGAGCTTTGCCCAGAGTGCCATGCTGAAGACATTGGTTAACTCTCTGCTCAGAACATTTCGATGTCTGCCAATGGGCCCCCAGAAAGCAGAGCCTACTGACATGCATCAGTAATCCCACTGGAGATCCAGTCCCACTACGGGATTTGCTCCTGCGTGGCTGCTTTCCAGAGCAGCCTTCTGGGAAAGGGGGATCGATGGCAGAAGAGTTAGATCCAGCAAGGCGTTTTCAGTAAAAGCCTTTTATGCCTCTTGTTCAAAGCGTTTAAGTGCCTTTTAGATCACAGATTGAACCGTCGACATTGTTAAGTGGAGCCTTTTAATACCAAAATACACTGCCAGAGTGAGAGTCCATTATGGGGAAAAAAAAAAAAAGCATTTCACTGAGCCAGCCTTGAGAATAATTCTCTCACGTGCAGTGGGACGTGTGAAATGTTTGATGACAAACAGTTTCTCCATATTATAATAAGGGACTCATTATACAGGACTCTCTCTCTCTCTCTCTCTCTCTCTCTCTCTCTCTCTCTCTCTCTCTCTCTCTCTCTCTGTGTGTGTGTGTGTGTGTGTGTGTGTGTGTGTGTGTGTGTTGACTACACATAACGAGCGATATCTCATCTGTGGACACCAGTTTCTTCATCTGTGAGACTGGACTGAGTGGACTTGAGACACTTATAGGATAAAGCTTTCTTTCTACTCTGGGCGTCCATTTTCTCATTCTAAAATGAGGGCTTTGGAATCAGGAAACTTGGAGCTGCTTACAGGAAGGGGGAAGGATGGGGAACAGAGCCTAGGGCTCATGCTGCATAAGGAAATGGCCTCAGGAAAGGTCACAGTTGGTGTTCCAGCAACTCCAGCATTATCAGGGCTTGGCTTCCTCTGCTCTGAGATTCATCACGCAGGCTATCCTCCCTGCTGCCTTCTCTTGCTTCCCACAAGGTCCTTAAGAGCCTTAGATCTTGCAGGAAAGAACTGCTTTCTCCCAGTCTTTTCAAAAGCTTTGAGGTCGGTCAAATTTCCTTGGCTCAGATGGGATGGAGTAGCCTGTCTGTCCTTGAACAAATTGTCATCTTCAGAGTGACAACTGTCTGATCCTTGGCTGTCTGACTGGCTGGTCCTTGCTCACATGTTCACTCCAGGGTTCCTTTCATCTGAAAGGTCAACACAAGGTCAATGCCGTTGTGCCAGATAGTGTTGTGTCAAGTTGGCACAAGCTACGTTCATCTGTGAGGAGGGAACCTTAACTACAGAAATGTCTCTAGCCTGTGGGCATTTTCTTAATTAGACATTGATGAGGAGTGCCCAGCCCACTTGGGGCTGGGGGCCATGCAGCATCTTTGTCTTTGGTATCTATAATAACAGGCTGATTCAGGCCGTGCGGGATGGCCACGTGCCTGGCTTCTCGCAGAAGACACACCCGGATTCATGCTTTGACCATTCTGTGGACAGGACCTTGTGTTGATGATTTAGCCTCTGGAGCCTGTGCTGCCCACTCAGAACCTGTAGGCTGTCGCAGAATAGTTATGAGGACACTTGGTGCTGAGCTGAGGCCAGAGCAATTTGGGGAATTGTGGAGCAAGTGGACCGTGCCACCAGACAGAAGAACTGGTAAGGTTGAACAGGCTTAAACCCTGGGGAATGTCAGAATTGAGACCAGCAGGCATGGAGTTAACTCCCTGTCAAACTGCCTGATCTGGAACATGCAACCATAACACCCCACTGAGAAGACCACCGTGACAATTGGTCTTGTAACACAAAACCTGGAGTTCTCTGTGCTAATGAGGTATCTAGAGTGTTTAGCCAATGAGCTTCCTTTCCTGGGCATTTCTTCCCACAAAAGGTATTTAATCCCTGGTTCACCCTGAGTAAGATGTATACATCCACATCCACCATCAAATAAAACGGTTTGGACAAGCAAGGACTGCCCCCTTCATCAAGGATCGCCTGGGGGCATGGGGGGGGGCTTCATCGTAAAGAGTCATGTCTCTCCAGCCCCTCTGAACTCTTGACACGAACTTGGAATCAAACTGGGTCCTGCCTGGTGCATTGATGTCCTGAGGGGAAGTGTGGACCTACAGACAGACCTCCATTCCCTACTCCCAGTGGTACCCCAGAGGTGTCTGGGTACACAGGAGACTGGGAACCACATCAACCATCCCAGAACTGCTGTTTCCCACCCAAGAAAACATGGATTGAGGACCCCTATTGTGTACTGTGTTCTGCCTCCCTTGAGCGCTGTGCCCGGGCACCCCGGGGTGAGACAGCCATGCCACCTGGTAGGGAAGGGGCACCCCTAGGGAGGGGTGTGCAGTGACAGTAGACTGTGCCGCCTTTAATCCCACAAAGGGGAATACAGTATCGCCACCTGCACCAGCCATCCTGTCACAAAGAGCTAAGCTAGTCTCACCTCAGAGGGAATAAAAGATGGTTTATTCTAGAGCCACCTGTGGGCGACCACGGCCTGGGAACGAATATCAGGTCACCCCAAATACCGTAATCCGGTGTGAATGAGAAATGAGGACATGAAGGTTTATTGTAGATATAAGGGAGTGAGAACACAGCCAGGGAGACCAAGAGGCCGTGTAGCCAAAATGGCTGAGTTATCTAAAGGAGAGAAACTGGGGGAAGGGAAGGAAGAAGTTCAGGGGCTGGGAGGGTTTAGGGTAGCGGCAGAGTGTGCCAGTCAGGATGACTCTGTAACAGGTGCTCAAGAGTTGGTAGCCCGTCTTCTTTGATATGTTAAACAGGCACTTCAGTTAGCCCTTTGTCTCCGGTTTCTTTGAGACCTGATACAATGTAGCGAGAGTTCTCGGTGTTTTTTTTTTTTTTTTTAAATGGTAACAAAACAAAGAAGTCAAGACGCTTTTCAGATATATTGGTGGTAACATCAAGTGGGTGGTTCACGCAAAGTGAAGATTCTGCTCTAGGCCTCAGATACTGTCTGATTACATTCTTAGCCTTTGAGTTGGTGGACTCTGGGGGATGGGTGGGGGGGTCTGTGTGAACATCCTAAAAGAATTTACCTAATGGTCGTAGAGGTGTTACGCGGAGCTGAGGAATAAACTTGTTATTTAGGGAGCTAAAACCAAGACAATTTGGCTGAAAATCTGCATCATTCCAACTCTCTACAACCACTGACTTTTTTTGTTTTTTTAATCAGCCAATCAGCTTTCTAGAATGTCAATGTGTATGCATTTCTCCCCCTGGGAAATTCAGTTCACAAGGCATTAATGAAGAGAGAAGATGGCTGCTGGCCTCCTGCTATGAGAACACCTTAAATTTACTGTGCACTCTTAACTGATCCAAGAAGAAAAAGAAAACGGGATCTGAGACACACAGAGAAGACAGACACAGAAATCACACGAAGACAGAGGCAGAAATTAGAGGGGGCGCAAACCAAGGGGCGTAAGGAGTCGCCAGAAATCTGGGAGGCAAGATGAACCTGACCCTAGAGAGGTGCTTCTCAACCTGTGGGTCGCGACCCCCGCAGGGATTCCATATCAGATAGCCTTGCGTATCAGATATTTAGATTAAGATTCATAACCATAGCAAACTTATAGTTATGAAGTAGCAAGCAAAATGATTTTATAGTTGGGGGGTGTCACCAAACATGAGGTTCAGTGTTAATAATAAAGGGTCACAGTGTTAGGAAGGTTGAGAACCACTGTCCTAGAGCCTTCCCACTTCCTCCTGGGGCAGGATTTCCATTAAAGATTCCCGGAGTTTGAGTCAATTGGTGGGAACAAGTTTGGGAAGTGAGCCCAAGGGCTGCCTGACTTCAGGACGAATCAATGACTTGGCAAGTCCTGCAGCGGTCTCAGACTGACTTTCTGTCTACAGAGGGTTTCTTATCTTTCTCTCTCTCTCTTCTCTCTCTCCCCCCTCCCTCCGTTCGGTCCCAGCATGCACCCCATCTTGATGTTCAGTCTGATTACCCACGGAAATTTCCCCCACTGAGCTGATTAATCAAAATACCAAGTCCTTCATATCACACTTATTCCTGATCGTGCTTAAAAATAGTCAGTAACAGATATGTACAAATAGACCGGGCGACACACGGAGTGATTATCGGTGATTTAATTCACTCTGGGATCATGAGGAGGGTGAAATCGTTCGGCAGGAATGGGTTTTTAATGATATGTTTCTAACTAATAGGGAAGATAGCACACATTATACACGCTTGGGCTTTAGTGAGCCATACCAAACGATGCATTTCTTCATTCGACAGACACTTGGTGTGGACTGTGTGCCAGGCGCCATGCAAAAGCTCTGCCCTGGGGTCTCCGGTCTAGCACAGAGGATGGGCAAGAGAGCATGCCACGTCCATTAGACAGGTGGTTGAAGAAGGATGCAGTTGGCTGAGAGCAGTCATGGGCTACAGATTTGGAGAGCAGGGGCTAGACCTGGATGTTTTTAATATCTTAGCCCTACCTGGTACGAAGATGAGCTACTGAATACCACTGAGTTCTGCTCTGTCGGTGGTCTCCTGCGTTTGTTTGAATTTTTTTTTTTTTTGAAGTCCTGGGAACAGAACCGAGGGATGCTAGGTGCGGCTTTTGTTTGTTCGTTTTCTTTTGTTCTCCCAACTTGATACAAGTTAGAAGAGGAACCTTAATCGCCTATTTTTTTTTGTCCTTTTTAAGGTTTATTTATTATTTATATATGAGTACTCTATTGGCATGTGGGCCTGCATGACAGAGGAGTGCATCAGACAGATGGTTGTGAGCCACCACATGGGTGCTGGGAATTGAACTCAGGACTTCTGGAAGAGCAGCCAGTGCTCTTAACCACTGAGCCATGTCGCCAGCTTCTTAATTGACTCTTGAATGAAGGACTGCCTTCATTAGATTGGCTTATAGGCAGATCTTTGGGGTATTTTCTCAGTTGATGACTGATGTGACAAAGCCTAGCCCACTTTGGATAGTGACACCCTGGGTACCTGAGTGCTATATGAAAGCAGGCTGAGAAAGCCATGGGGAGCAAGCCAGGAAGCACTGTTACTCCACGGCCTCTGCATCAGCTCCTGCCTCCAGGTTCCTGCCTAGAGCTCCTGCCCTGGCTTCCCTCAGTGATGGAGTGTGATTGCGACATATAGGCCAAGTAAACCCTTTCCTCCCAAGTTGCTTTCGGTCATGGTGTTCTATCATGGCCATAGAAAGCAAGCTAGGACACTAGGCTAGTTTTCTACTACACAGCTACACTCTCAGATCCTTCTTAAAGGCCTCTGCCACAAACTCCAAGTAAGTGTCCCCTGCAGTGGGCAGTGACTAACACCTGGGCCTGGTTTACTCTGTCTTCCAACTGCTGTTTCCTTGCACAGGCTCTGGAGAGCATATTCTTAGGTGTGTGATTCATTCATCAGCCAGGATTTCAGGGGTGCTATATGAAGACTTGGGGCCACTCCTCAGGACCTCCTCCATTCTGTCCTACTCCCCTCCTACCCCACCTTTTCCTTATCTAGATGCACTGCTTAAGAAGCCCATCCTCAGGCTGGAGAGATGGCTCAGCGGTTAAGAGCGCTGACTGCTCTTCCAGAGGTCCTGAGTTCAATTCCCAGCAACCACATGGTGGCTCCCAACCATCTGTAATGGGATCCGATGCCCTCTTCTGGTGTGTCTGAAGACAGCTACAGTTTACAGCTAACTTTATACATTAAATAAATAAATAAATAAATAAATAAATAAATAAATAAATCTTAAAAAAAAAAAAAGATGGTGAGACCTTGGGACTCACCAACTCAGAAGGAGAAAGAGAGAGACAGACAGAGAGAGAGAGAGAGAGAGAGAGAGAGAGAGAGAGAGAGAGAGAGA
>JADRCG010010093.1:636611-663632 GCA_019844195.1 Rhabdomys dilectus
ACCTCACCTCACCTCACCTCACCTCACCTCACCTCACCTCACCTCACCTCACCTCACCTCACCTCACCTCACTTCATTCTGCCTCATTTCACCTTACCTCATCTACCTTGTCTCACACGAGGAAGACGATATAGCATGATGGGAAGAGAGGAAGAGACAGAGCACCTAGTGTTGAGTTCTTTCTCAGAGAGGTTTGTGGAGAGGGGGCTGGAATTCCTTTCCAAGGGCTTCCCCTATTGGCTGGAAAGGAATTTCTTCATGGCAGCTGGATGGGAACATCAATCCCTTCAGGATGTGGCCATTCCTCCACTCTACAGCTGTCTGTCAGTTTTTGTCCATTCACCCCTCAGGCATGGATCTTGTTTCGTTCATCCCTATCCTGAGAGCCTTACAGTAGGGCCATAGTTGGGGCTCAGCCAATATTTGTTTAATAGTGAATGAATAAAGTTTAGGCTGTGCCAGGGGAGGCACCAAAGGGTTCTTCAGTGTGTCCAGAACCTCCCTAGGCAGCTCAACAGATTTTCAAGACCTCTCAGGCTTATCTCTGTGGTGAGGGAGGGCCTAGGGTGATCATGGGAAGCAATGATCAAGTTCACAAATTATCCTTGGGTTTATATTTAAATTCCCAGTGGGGGAAAAATGTTACCTCGGTTAAATCCTGCTTTAGGCCTCTGTCGCAGGTGTTAAGAGTGCGAAAATATTGGCTGAGCTCAGCTCCCTGGTGTGAAATGCGAGCCTCGGGGAAATTCAAACAGACTTGTCAATTGCAGCCCGGGTTTCTTTTATTAATGGTCACTAATGGTCTGCAATCAAGCCACACCTGTGAGAGGCAAAACACCAATCGGCTTGTTGGCCTGCAGTGAGGATAATTTACCAACTTGCCGATTAGTCATTCTTCCCAAGGTGTTTGGCTAGAGACATTTGTGCAGAAAGAGAGGGAAGTGGCCACTTTTCGGGTCTAAGGAAGCAGTGTGGCGTTATCCCCATTATCCCTGTGTTAGAGGCACACAGGTGAGGCTATAAAACCCTGCTCTGTCACTAGCTGCCTGTATCCATCCATTTTCTGCTCCTTTGATGGCACACCTTCAGCTGAGTACCTGGGGCAGCAATGAAGCTTATTTGGCATCCAATCTAGGAGGGCAGCAGAGAGAGCAGTGTGGGGCTGGCAGGGCTGCCAAGACGACATCAGCGCGTGACAGACAATGTCGAGATGCTAGAAACGTGAGAAGAACGGAAAACTCACCGGTGGTTCCAAGGACAGTGCTCAACCACCCAAGATTCTCTTTTTGTTTTTGGTTTTTGGTTTTTCAAGACAGGGTTCCTCTGTGTAGCCCTGACTGTCCTGGAACTCACTCTGTAGATCAAGCTGGGCTCAAACTCAGAAATCTGCCTGCCTCTGCCTCCCGAGTGCTGGGATTAAAGGTACCAACACTACTGCCTGGTTGAGTCTCATCTTAATAGTTCTCACCCCACCCACATCTCTGTCTCTGTCACTTCCTCTCTCTCTCTCTCTCCTTCTCTCTCTCTCTCTCTCTGTCTTTCTCTCTCTCTCTTACTCCAGTGTCTCACTCAGTTTCTCAGTCTGGCCTTGAACTTGAGACCTTACTGCCTCAGCTCCCCAAATGTTCAGCTCACAGCCCTCTGTTTCTGTGTCTGGCCTTGACCGTCTTTTAACGCTGCTGCCTCGGTGAGCATGGCTGAACCTTGGACAGGTGAAACACACCAAGCCCTTGCCAGAACCTCAGGTCTAGCTCCCGTTTCTCCCATGGGAGGCTACGGCAATCACATGAGCTTTCTGGGTTGATCATGAAGATCGGATAAGTCATTGTCCTCCACCGGCCTCACGTGCTGCATAGTAGTGTTCATTGCTATTTTTCCTGCCCTGTGTCGATGTTTTCCTAGGAAACCTGCCGATGTGCTTAGCTGTCTGAAGCGGAGCTGTGCCCACACATCTCTGGCTTCATGGATGGCTCCCTCCATCCCAAGTGAAGAAGAAAGGATTCCTGACCTGGACCACAGACAGGTTGCTAGGAGATATTGATGTGAGGGGAAGATGGACTGCTGAGTTGAGAGAAATAGAGGAACAGCTCTTGGGGTCACAGACCTCCTCCTGGGGGACCCAAGCAGCTCTGTGACTCTTAGGGTGGGTTCTATGTTCATTAGTTTATCAGGACAGTTATCATAAAATACCCCAGACAGTGTGGCTTACACAGCAGGGACCTAATTCCTCACAGGGCCGTAAGCAGAGGTCCAAGATCAAGGTGTTTGCAGGGTTGCTTTCTCTTTGGCTTACGGATGGTATCTTCTGCACAGTCTTCCCTCTATGTGGGTCTCAGCTCTGCTCTCCTATTTATTTATTTATTTATTTATTTATTTATTTATTTATTTCGAGACAGGGTTTTTCTGTATAGCCCTGGCTGTCCTAGAACTCACTGTGTAGACCAGGCTGGCCTCGAACTCAGAAGTCCGCCTGCCTCTGCCTCCCAAGTGCTGGGATTAAAGGCGTGCACCACCACTGCCCGTCTGCTCTCCTCTTTATATAAAAGCATCAGCCCTATTAGACTCACACATACCTTAGCTCAGTCACCTCTTGAAAGGCTCTGCCTCTAAACATAGCACCACTCTGAGGTCCTGGAATCAGGACCTCAGCACAGGACTTCAGAGAAAAAGGACAAAATTCAGTCTGAGAAACTACAGAATTGGCACTGGAGGAACAGCAAGTGACTCAGAGTCTAGAAGACAAGTTGAGACCTCATTCCCAGAGAGACACAGATACGCTTCCTTTGTGGTTCTGTTTCTACCACTGGGACTTGTTCTTGATGTGGGAAGGGGCGGGCACACACCCAGACCTTTCTGGGGACTCTCCAAGCTGTCTAATTTCCTGTCCTTTTCTCCCATCTTGTCCTCATAGTGTTGGACTGGGCAGTAGACGCCTAGGAGTCTGCTACATTCTCGACTTTCTTCCAGGACTGTGACCTTCAGCTCTTGCCCTAGTTAGTTTTTTTTGTCAACTCTTGACACAAGTGAGAGTCATTCTGGAAGAGGAAACATCAGATGGGAAAATGCCTCTATCAGATTGGCCTGTGGGACATTTTCTTGATAGATGGGAGGATGCTATCCCTGGGTACATGGTCTGGAGGCATATAAGAAAGCAGGTTGAACAGGCCAGCAAACAGCATTCCTCCATAGTCTGTGCTTCGGTTCCTGCCTTCAGGTTCCTGTCCTGAGTTCCTTTGAGGCTGACATGTGCCATGGAAGTGGTGGCCAAGTAAACCCTTTCCTCCCCAAGTTGTGTTTGGTTGCCACAGCAATAGAGAATAAAGTAAGATGGCGCTTTAAACGCACAGCTCAAGAAAGTCTCTAAGCTCTATTGCTTCTGCTGAGAGCTTCAAAAGTATGAAATCATCAAAGAGTAACGAAGCCAGGTGGTGGTGGTGCACGCCTTTAATCCCAGCACTTGGGAGGCAGAGGCAGGCGGATTTCTGAGTTCAAGGCCAACCTGGTCTACAGAGTGAGTTCCAGGACAGCCAGGGCTACACAGAGAAACCCTGTCTCGAAAAACAAAAACAACAACAACAAAAAAGAGTAATTAAAAAAAAAATTAGTCTGTTTCCCAATCTCAAACCTGAGAAGTGTGATCCTTGTCCCTTCTCCTGTGGCACCCTTCCTCTGATGCTTCAAGATGGAATGCCCTTCTTACTGAACTTCAAGAAAGCTACAGGGTCTGAGCATACCTTAGGGGAAGGAGAAGGGACACTCAGCACTACTGCGGGTCAAAGAGAGCCCTGAGCCCTAGCTCTCAGAGGACCCTGGCCAGCCAAGATGTTCCCACAGAAAGAACTGCTATTGGACCACTTCCTTGCCACTTGCCTTGGCAACCCGATGATTGCTGGCTAAAGATCAGGCGCCCAGTGTTCCTCTTGGCACAAAGGAAGACAGTCCTCATTGGTACTATCGAGACCAGCTCAGATCCTGGCTCTGATACTTACCAGATCTGACTTTGGGTAAGTTGCCAGAGATCTCCAAGATTCCATTTCCTTGATGCTGAGATGGGCTAGCAATGGTGCCTGACCCCAAAGGACTGTGGAGAGGACTGGATGAGATACGTATGGGAGCACCCTATGTGTGTCAGCTACAAGATCATATAGAGCCGAACAGGTAGAAACAGTCTGAAAAGGTTACTGATAGGGTGTAGGTGATCATTGGCAGAAAAAAGGGAGAAAACACATTTCCATGGAGTAACTATATTTAGCGACGAGTCTCTCCAATTCTCTGGTAATAAAAGGACTTTGTTTTGCTCAGAGCCCCCTTGAGTCTCACAATCATGCTTATAGATAGTGCCTTTTGTCCCAGAATCTTGGAGCAGCTCTGAAATCAAAACATGGCAAGAATCGGATGGTTGCAAAAAGCAATGTGACAATTTGCCTTTGTTTTTGAACAGGCTCATCTTCCCTTCCCAGTTTATAACTTGGCAGCCGGATATGAGCGTGCATGCATATCTGACCCTAAACGCGAAGGACACCTAATGACAGCTGCTTCTAACCCTGTCCTGGAGACGGGACGATGAGAGAAGGAAGAGATCTGAGCACAAGGGAAGGCTGCCTTCCCTATCTCTCACAAGCAGATGTGACAGATGGGGATGGGGGGGTGGGGGTGGAGGTGGGAGTGGGGGAAGGTAGCAGGCTTGGTAAAGTTAGTCATTAATACAAGTAGCAGAGGAGCCGTCCACCCTGGGTACTTCTTTATTCACAAGCCCACATTGACCTCCATCAACAGTCTGCTTCTCAGTTCCTCTAAAGAGGTTTGCCTTGGCTTTCAGAAGATGTGAAACAGGAAGAGCAGTTCACTTCTGTAAGACTCTGGGAGAGGCGTCTTGTGGGGAGCAGAAGGAAGAGTAGAAATGTCCTGGAGAGGATTTTCAAGGAGGAAGCCTTGAAAGCAGCACCTTAGAATTTCACTAGATGGACGTCTTCATCATGTCTAAAATCCTACATTATTTTATGTGCCACTAATAGGGAAATAATAAGATTGCCGTTGGTTGCAATAGACACAAACTGCAAGACGTTTCTAAAATTCAGAGATTAAAAATGTGAAAAGCATGCATTTTAGAACGGATGAGATGGGGCAGGTAAGGTGACTCAGGGGGTAAGGCACTTGTTGCTAAGCCTGAAAAATTTGAGTTTGATCCCAGAGGCTCACATGGTGGAGAGAGAGAACTGACTCTGCAAGCTGCCCTTTGACTCTTCCATGTGTCCTATGGCACGCTCACACAATAGATAAATAAATAAATGAATACTTGTAGTTTAATTAATTAATTAATTAATGTAATTAAAACAATAATCGATGAGAGATTGCATTTGTGGGGCCAGCTTCTCTCCTGTAACAAAGTTGACTGTGGCAGGTAGAAAGCACATAAAAAATTTAAGGACAAAGGAACTTAGCATCCCTGGAGGGCTGGGCTAGCAGGCACTGGCTAGCACTGTGGACATCCCTAGGATGCTCTGACCTCATTACAGTTTCCAGCCTTAGAAGCTGTAACTGACATCTGTAAGGATTTGGAGCAGTCAGTTCTGCAGGGTGGTGTTAATCCCACTGGGCGAGAAAAAGACCACTACTATAATTTCTGAGCCAAATTTGAAGCAAGTTTTATTAAATGCTGGTCAGGATGATAAACACTGGCTAAGTCCTTCCTCTGGATTCCCAGAGTATGGCACCAAAGTATGGTAGTCAGAGGCTTGTAAAGGCTATTACTTCCTGCCTTTGTCTGATATGGTGCAAGCATACATCCTGAGATACTTCCTGCCCTCATGAGATCAAGCACATCTTGTTCAGTTGGAGCAACCAAGCTTGTTTACAGAAGTGAAAATATGTGTTTTATTACCTTATATGAACAACAGCCCGAAGCATTCCAGGAAACTATCTGTCCTTGGGCAAGTGGGGAGACAGGGTAGAGACAGTTTAGTTTTAAAGGTCTCTTAATCAAAATAATTTAAACTTAAAACATTAGCCCACACAGTGTCCTTGAATGGATCAAGGTCAGTTCATAAGTGTCTTAATTACTTCTGTTGCTGTGATAAAATACTCTGACAGGAGAAAAGGTTTATTCTAGCTCATGACTCACAGTGAAATCCCTCAGGGTCATGGAGGACACTTTGAAGCTGGAAGCAGTTACTCAAATCAGATATATAACCAGGAAGCAAAGAGCAATGAATAACTACTGCTGTTCAGCCTCTTCCACACACAGTCCAGGATCCAGGCCAGGGAATGGTGCCGCCCACAGTGGGCGGCTCTTCACACACAAGCTAAGATAACCTAAACAGTCCCTTACAACCATGCCCTGAGGCCCCTCTCCCAGGCTATTCTAGATCTTATCAAGTAGACAATTGAGGTTAATTATCTTGAAGTTATCTAGACACTGGGGTCCTATATCTTGCCTTGCAAGAGTATATAAAATCGTTTTCTCAGAAAGTAATAGATTTTCATAAAATCCTGTTCATTAGAATTTGTGCATGTACTAGTTTTCCTACCAGATCTTAAATATATTGGGGCACTATGCCTGACAAACAGACGTTCAAAATTCAAGGGGTTGGGTGGGTACAAACCAGGGCTAGAGACTCCTGTATATTCTGCTCCTTGCTCCCCTCTCATCAGGGGTAGTATTTTCCTTCATTACTGTAATTAATAAGGATGCCCAATGGCTTTGTTCCACATAGATCAAAGCTCTTCTTAAGCTTTACCTTGTTGTCTCCCCTTGGTCTGGGAGAGGCAAATTGCTAGTTAGCCTAGGATGACTGTCCCTACTCCACAGATGACAACAAGGTCAAAGACTCAAGAACTGACGCGTGGGTGGAGGGAGCACCTGCTGGCAGCCTGCCAGGGAAGCGTGCCTCCCCAATAACTATGTTGGTTGCTTGGATTTCCCAGATGGGGTTTCCACCATGAGATGGTACCAACGTCTTCCCTCAAAGTGACTCCCACTGTTGACTTCTTCACATCTCTGTGTGGGGTTTTCCAGTGTCGTATTTTATAAAAAGAAAAGCAGCCAGGGATATGTTTGGTGGAGGCACAATATGGTGTGGGGAAAGGGGGTGTATCTGTGGGCCCATGTTGAGGCATCTCTTCCACCTGAAGTACCAGCCACAGGATGGCATAGTATAGAATAGAGATTTTTAGGGCATGGGGAGGTGAATTGAGGAAGTAGAGACAGAGGAAGGCAAAGAGAGAAAGAGAGAGAGAGGAAGAAGAAGAAGAAAAAGAAGAGAAAGAGGAAGAGAAAGAGGAGGAGGAGGAGAAGAAAAAGGAGGAGAAGAGAAGAGAGTGAGGAGGGGCAAGTAGCCTGTTTTATAGTGAGTTGACACTGTGAGGTAACTGTGGGATGGAGCCTAGAGGAAATGCCAACAGCCAGGACCAGGGCAGCTTGGGGACTGACTGTGTGGCAAGCCAATGCTGAGTTTACACACCTACTAAATATACTCAATTTGAGTTAGTCTTCCTTGCTGAAAACCTGTGGTTTACACTACCTAAACTTCATATGAGTCACCTGTTTGATCCTCAATGGCTCCTGAACTAGGAATCTCATGACCTATGACCCTGCTCTGTCCATGCCTCTATCACCAAGCTGAAAGGGTTTCATGAAAGGAATTGTCGATGTGTTTTGAGGCTGTGTATAAAGTAGCTTCAAAAACAGCATCTGAAAGCAGATTCAGGGAACGTGAATCCCCTAAATCAAAATGTATGGGAAAACTTAATTCCTGTCTAACAGTAGGGCTTTCTTAAATATGAATTAAATGGGAATCGATGGACACTCTAATTCCTGGTTCACAATAAATGTTCAAAAATATTTGTTAGGACTATAGAGGTTAGGTTTTTTGTTTTGCTTTATTTTGATTTTTTGAGACAGGATCCATATGGCTCTGGCTGTCCTGGAACTCATATATAGACCAGAGATCTATCTGCCTTTAACTCAAGAATGCTTAGATTAAAGGTGAGTGCCACCAGGCCTGGCTGTAGAGGTGTAGTATACTCTCAAGCCTTTCCACCCAGAACTCAGTTCTTAATTTCAAAAGTTCAGCAAGACTGATCACTGCCCTGTGTATTCCTGTTCCAGAACAGCCCGTCAACTCCTAGACTGTGCTGAAGGTCTCTTATGTCCCAGGAGTTGCATTGTAAACCGGTGGTATTTCAGACATGCTGTCACCATGACGGCAGCTTGGACTGGTCTCCTGCCACTCTCTACACTGCTAGGACTTCTCAGCACGTGTGGGTGGTGTTGGAGGTGTTGGCAACAACCTTGGAACATAGCCTCAGCAAAGTAGCATTTGACTGAGAGCCATCCAACTGATAACGCCGGAGCCATGAGTTCTGGAATACATTTTATTTCCACCTTTGAACAGTTCAGGCACTGTTGCTGACTTAACTGTGTTTTAAGGTCAGCCAATTGTCAAGCCAGCGTGGCAGCAGGGACCTTTCTTCTGCACCAGGGAAATTCGGTCACAACGTGTAACAAATAAGTCCCATTCGGAGCACGTATGTGTGTACTTACTTGTTTGAGCGTGCAGAATGGCTTTCACTCAAAGCCTTCTTGACCACAGAGTCTTGCTGTGGGACTTCGCACTCAGGAGGTGTGTGAATCTCGAGGCCTCACTGCTGACAAATAGTCATCAAGAGCTCACCTTGTGCTTGCATTTCCATCAGGGTGTATACAGAAAACAGATGCCATGAGAGGATTTGTTGAGGAGGGTTTATGTTCAATGAGGCTGTTTAGAAAGGTGTGGGGTCTGAGCCACACAGGATGGAAGAGCAACGTGGCTCAGGGGCAGCCACTAAATTACGAGCTCTAGTCCTAACACACCATGGCATGATCTCATTGCATACTTGTGGGAAGCCCACCTGAAGTGACCTTCAGCTAAGGGACTTACCCTTCTCTGAGTGTGTGTGTGTGTGTGTGTGTGTGTGTGTGTGCACGCGCGTGAGCGCTAGAAAAAAAAATCAGAGGAAACACTACCTTTTAAGCTGACTTTCCTTTTTTTATCATTCTCAGGGTCCCCCATGGATGGAACTCAACAGAAGCCTGGAGCAGTGAGCATGCAATGCAGTCGTTTTGTAGGTCTGCTGTATGGGGCAGATGGCAAAATAGGAAAGAAACTGGAGCAGGTGTGGGTACCTGGGACGGTGAATTCAAGATATGAAGATCAATGTTACGCTGTACACTGGGTAACAACTCAGATTTTGTGGGGGGAACTAAAGCTCAGACCATGTTTTAGGATCCACCTTAAGAAACAATACAGGCCAGGAGTGGTGGTTCACACTTTTAACTCAGCTGTTGGGAGTCTGAGGCAGGTGAATCTCTGAGTTTCAGGCCAACCTGGTCTACATAGTGAGTTCGAGGGCAGCTAGAATTACATAGTGAGACCATGTTTTACAAACCAAAAACCAGAACCAACCAACCGAAAACCCAATTGGTAAAACAGTAGCAGTAACAAGAAAACAAAAACAGCACGAAACCCAAGGCCTTTCCTAGGACTTCAGAAGCCGCAGATCCCAACTGCAGCTTGAAGCCCGGGCTTCCAGCCTCTGGAAAGATTGTGAAACAAAGCAAACTGACATTAGATAACAGCAGCCTAAATACTGCGGAGGGTTAAGTAAACATCGAGACGTGCTTCGGTTATTTAAAATGAGACTCTTTGCCAACCCCTTAAAAAATCAAGCAACAGTGAGTACTGGGTATATTTATGTCGGTTCTTAAGGCTTTGAGAGCTACAGAAGCCGGTAAAACAAGCGGGTTGCAAACCACACTTCCCAGAAGCTCTCGGGCTCAGAGAAACACGCCCCTATTCCCCCCCACTCTTAGCGGTTCAAAGACTACAATTCCCAGCATGGAGCAAGCATAAGGACCACAACTCCCGGCATGCCCGCAGCAGTGACAGAGAAGCGCGCCCTTCCTCTCGCCCCACCTCCCCCGCCGCTCGCAGCCAATGGGAAGGCTCTGTACTGCAGGGTGTGGAGGGGACAGCGCCGTGGGCAAGTCGCGAGTCTAGGAAAGCGGCGGGAAGTTTGTACTACGCTGTGGACGGCGAGTTGGCCGCTCTGGGTAGGAAGCCGTGGGGTGGCGGCTGGACGGTGGGTACGGCGTCACTTCAGAGTGGCGCCGGCTCGTCCGGGTGTCCGCGGCTGGGTCGGGCCTGCGGGGGAACCCTCGCTTCTCTGCCCGCTCGCGGAGCTGCCGGAAGCCCGGTTCTAGAAGGCCGCCCGAAGCCCGGCTAGGGCCAGGGTGGCGGACAAGGGGACAGGGACCTGGACCGGTCGAGCCTGACTCTTCCTTAGCAGCGGTGAGGCCTCGGGGCACACCCGCGGTCGCCAGCTTCTCGTTTCCTTGCTGGCGTTGCTCCTCAGGTCTCCGCCGCCTTTGCCCTGTCTCCTGGTGCAGTGTCTTCAGAGGCAGACAGGTTTGCTTCAGCGCCAAAGTTTGTTTTAGACTTTTCCAGTCCAAATAGCGTTAGGTGTAAAACTGCGCCAGAGTCTTTGAGAGATGGGGACACACGCTTGTCCTGATCAGGTTACCCGCTTTTTTTTCTATTGTCTTATTGTGGACGTTAACCATTCTTTGTGTCTGCGTGCATCCTTCCTTTCTGTACCTCATTGCTCTTGGAGCAATTTGGAGACACGATTTTGCCATTGGAAAAGTGGTAGATAAACTTACGGGATCGTTGAAGAGCTTCTTTGCTTTGTTTCTTTTTGAGATTCAAAACAGTGAAAAAATGTAGATCAGATCATTAGCATAATTATTTTGGATTGTCAAGACATTTTTTTTTTCTTGTATAGACTTGGCTGTCCTGGAATTTGCCCTGTAGACCAGGCCAGTCTTGAACCCACAAGAGATACGCCTGCCTCTGCCTACTGAGCCCTGGGATTAAAGGCGTGTGCCATCACCACCAGGCTTAAGAGTTCAGGAGAAAAGCATCTCACTTTTTTGGTGACATGCTGATCATAATGTTTGTGGAAATTTAATTTACAGTTATGATTGGAATTAAGTATCTGGGCCATTAAGATAATGTTCATCTACCTGTAGAAAGGAATGTAAGTTGATACCACTTAATAATGATTCCCTGTTATGCGACCACAGATGGCAGACACTGTCGCACACGCTGATGGAGACTGTGCTCACAATAACACGGGCTGAGTTGGATAACAAGTGTGTGTTAGGCATCAGGGATTTCCGTTCAGCACTAGTATCCAGTACAGATACCACTTTGATAACTGTAATGGCTGCCGCTCCTGCCTGGCATTGCAGAGATGATGAGAGTTTATTTGTTAAACAGATGAGATGGTGGCGTTGATGTGTTAAGCAGGGAGCCTGGCATCTAATAAGTTATCGAGTGCCCAGGGAATGGTTATGTGGAAAGCTTAGGCTGAGTCTTATTCAAGTATGCATGCGTATATTTTAAAAATAACAGCCGTGCATTTAAAATGTTGACAGACCCTAAAATTAAATTTCTTACAGGAAATAGGCCAGTTTTTTTTTCTCTTAACTTTGAGAACTAACATGAAATAATGATAAGTGAATATCCTGGATGTCTAGAAAAGACAAAGATATAGATTTTGACCTTTTTTTCCCCTCCTTAAAAGCATCCATAATAGACATGCTATGAATAGGATTTGATTAAAAAAAAAAACCTTAAAATATTTTTTTATTTAAAAAACAAACACATTTATTTGGAAGTGGGATTTACCTTGCAATCAAATGCAGAAGTGTGACTCCCGGGAGTTTATGCAAATGAGCAAAGGCTCATGTCTTAAGGCATCAGGCAGTGAGCCTGCTGGGAATTAAAGTGCTGCTGACTTGTCAGCCTGAGATGATCTGGATGGGTCCTCAGTGGATTGGTGATGGGGTGGCCTTGGAGCACAGTTTACACAGGTAGGGCATTTTACATGCTTGTCAGGGGTTTTTGTTTGTTTGTTTGGTTTGGTTTGGTTTTTTTGAGACAGGGTTTCATCATTAGCCCAGGCTGTCCTAGATCTTGCTCTGTAGAACAGGCTGGCCTTGAACTCCCAAGAGATCTGCCTGCCTCTGCCTCCCAAGTGCTGGGATTAAAGGTGTGCACCACCGCTGCTCAGCTGTCCAGGGCTGTCCAGGTTATTTTTAAATATGGGAGGACACAGACCGATAGTGAGAGCCACCTGAGACCTGAGACCACATGGCAGCTGCTAAGTGCAGAACCTACCCTTGCTGTCCTGCTGTTTGGTTGAAGCAGTAAGGATGTGAGATGAGTTTGAAGGGTGGTAACCTCAGCTGCCAAGCCAGTGGCCCAGTGGTGAAACTTTTGGCCCATATTTCTTTGACTGTGTTTGCAGTTGTCACTGTAAAGTCATAAAGTTGGCCAGTGTCATTTAGTATTCCCTCTGAGGATGGAGTCTAAGCCCTGTGTCCAGAGGTTGCTGTGTTGAAGTAACTTGCTGTATTTCAAAACGTTGCCTGCAACCTTTGTTCTCAAACCCAAGTGCGTCAGTCCTTGGATGGCATACATGCAATGCGTGTAACTTTAGTGTTCCGAGACAGGATCTTGCTGTGTAGGCTGGGGCTGCCCTCAAACTCACTTATGTCTTCTAGGTTGGCTGGAGCTCACTGCAATCTGGTTTACAAGTGCCCAGTGATGTGTGTGTGTGTGTGTGGTGGAGGTGATAGCGTGCCTCACCTGGCTAGGCTTATGCTTTAAAAGAAGCTCTTCAGAGCCTGGGGAGATAGGAGGTGTGTCCTGACCTCAGAGTAGGTAATAAATTGATCAGCAAGTACTAACTAATAACAAAGACATTTTACTGCCATTCTTTAATAAGCTTAAGAATTTCTTGAGGCACAGTGTGTTTATGAGCTTAGGAAAACGGATGTTGTGAGTCGTATTTACTCTTTAGGTAAGGTAGTCTTGTATTACTAAATAGCAGCTGTTTGGACACCTCAGCTATCAGACAGACTGTGTGGCTATGTGGAATTGAACAGCATGCTTGTAAGTCTTTGATTCCAGCACTGGAGAAGCCGAGGCAGGCAGAGCTCTGTGAGTTCCAGCCAACCTGATCTACATAGTGAGTTTCAGACAAGCCAGAACTACATAGTGGAGACTCTGTCTTGAAACCAAACAAAGAACAACAACAACCACCATCACCACACAAAAAGATATGCTTATATAAGCTGACTGCAGACCTCACAGTACACTTATGCAGGTTGACTGCCACGTTGTCACTGGGTGACATCATTTTATGGGACTCCTCTGTACTCAGTCGTTGACTGGCAGTTGATAGGTGGCTAGTGACTGCATCTTGACGAGTCTGCATCAGCTCCTGATTCTTTGAGTGTCTGGTCCGAAGGCTGGAAGCTGTGCTGTAGAGTTTAAACATTAAGATGGACATGCATCTCGAGTAGTACTAAACGTGTACATGAAATTCAGTGTATCAGTAAGCCACATGGATTAAGTAGGAGATGAAAGTCATATAATTAAATGGCAGAGTAATTAGCTTGACATTCTCGAAAGTTCTGCCAGGTACTCTTAAAGCAGCGATCACACTGACTTTGGAAGGAAGCACACTTTACAGAGCTTAGCATCAGGAATGGAATGGTTGCATGGAAACTAAAAACCGAGGCCTTATAATTGCTGTGTCTGCATCAGATTTCTCTGTGAATTAGCTGGCTGGCTGCGGTTGGTGTGTGAGCAGAGACATCTCTAGACTTAGCTTCTTGCAATAAGAACCTCAGAGAGACCATATTATATAACTAGGGATTTTTATATAAGATTAAAAAAATATTTAAAAAATATTAAAAAATCTTATACCCATGATAAGCTCACTTGTGTTCTCTCTCCCCAGTGTACATGTGTGTGTGTGTGTGTGTGTGTAAATATATATAATAAATGACCGCTTTATTTGAGGTTGCGTTTCTCAAGTTATTTTACCTCATGTGTACTGAACAAGTAGCATCTTTTGGTGATCTGTCCTGCTGCATTGTGGGCTTTCTGAGGGTCCTGAGGGCTTAGAGGGCTGCCAGTCAGTCAGTCAGTCAGTCGTCATGGACCGTAGACAGTCAGTACAGCCCTCCCTTCCCCACTTGCTGTTTCACGTGGCATTGGCCATCCATGTGCAGACTCTTGGTGGTTGTAAGTTCTCTGCTAGAGGTAATGAGAAAATCTTTTTAGACATCAAAACAGTTTTAAATGTTTTTTTTTTTTTGGTAAGAAATGTATTTGGGTTTTAATGCTTAAGTTTAATGCTTAAGAGATTTGGGCTTCTTTTTTCAGGCTTATGTAATATATTTAAGAAGTCATGACTTGGAAATTCATCTTAGAGCCTGTTGGCTGGTCTGTAAAATGTATAGATACGGACACTATGAAATTGATTTGGCAGTTTCTCAAAATTTACACATAGCCTTAACATATGATCCCACAGTTGTTCTCCAGACTTTTATTGTACATAAATAAAAACTTGCATTTGTACAACAAAGTTGTTCATTAATACCCTAAACACTTTATAATAGCCCTAAACCAGAAAGAACTCCCCAACCTCCGGACGGCAGAGAAGAAAAATATGGCATGGCCATACAGCACCAGGCACCTTCAGAGGGAGAAGGTGTTGGTGACAGCAGTCTGAATGGAGCCCACGGCCTTGTGCCAAGTGTAAACAGTGAGCTTGTAGAGAGGAGTACACCTCAGCTTACAGAGCCCGATTCTCTAAAGAAAGCAAGGGGCTTTTGTCTGTTTTTATGTTTTTCAAGACAGGGTTTCTCTGTGTAGCCCTGGCTCTCCTGGAACTTGCTTTGTAAACCAGGCTGGCTTTGAACTCAAATCCGCCTGCCTCTGCCTCCCAAGTGCTGCTGGTATTAAGGCTGTTGACTACTGCCACCTGGCAAGCAAGGGGCTTTTATGTGAAGGTAAGCTTATCCATGATCCCGTGGGGAAACCGTGGCATCATGCGTGGAAGCGGTACACTCACGAACAAGCTCAGTTTGAGGTCATAATCACATTTAACAGTGCAGTCATGACCCGCTCTCAGCAGACAGTATGATAATGAAGACAATTTAAATTTACCCTTGTTCATCTAAAAAAGAGAATGTGATTTTGGTTGCTTGGAAGTTTTTCTTAAGAACCTTAGGTGAGGGCTGGAGAAATGGCTCAGTGGTTAAGAGCACTGACTGCTCTTCCAGAGGTCCTGAGTTCAATTCCCAGCAACCATATGGTGGCTCACAACCATCTGTAATGGGATTCAGTGCCCTCTTCTGGTATGTCTGAAGATAGTGACAGTGTACTCATATAAATAAAATAAATAAACATGTCTTTAGGAAAAAAAAAAAAGAACCTTAGGTGAAACAAAAGGAAAACAACCTTGAGATTTTATTTTATTTATTTTATATCTATTTATTGTGTGAGTGTGGGTCTACACGTGGAGGTCAGGGGCAGCCGGTAGGAGCCTGTTGTCTCCCTATACTGTGTAGGTCCTGGGGACTGAGCTCACCTACCAGCCGAGCCATCTCCTGCCTCCACTCTCAGTCTTTTCAGAGGAGTGTAGAAGTGTGGAATCCCAGTCTGAAAGCTGACATTTGAATAAGGAGTTAGTTACTAGTGCTGACTGGTCAGTTTGCTTGTTTTGGTAATTGGTTATCCATTGTATGGCTGTCTGTCATTTTATATAGCCATTGAAGGCTGTGGTCATTCTACATAAAGACGCTGTGAGTGTTCATTTCCAGGTTTCTCTGTGTGTAAAGCTTCCATTTTTATTTTTTTCTAGGACAAATGCCCAGGAGTAACTGTTGGGTTGTATGGTGTGTGTGCTCAGTTACTTAAGAATTGCCAAACTTTGCCAGCATAGCTGTACCAGCTCAGTCCCACCTCACTGAGATCCAGCTGTTTCTCTTTCACTTCCCTGAGGCCTAATCTCTGCTTACTCGCCTCTTGCATCTTTGATGACTTGACTCTTCAAAAAAAAAAAAATATTTTAGGGACATAGAAAGAGGAACAGTAATAACCATGACTCTTGACCTAGAAAATCAAGACTTTGTGTGATAAAGGCCCACTAGAAAGCTAAGAGAGTAATAAATCATAATGTTACTTTCTAGGACTTCCTAGAAGTATGTGCTAGCTTTTCACTGGGACAAAATGCTTAAGATAATCAACTTATTTTTTATTTTATTTATTTATTTATTATTATTATTATTTTTTTGGTTTTTCGAGACAGGGTTTCTCTGTGTAGCCCTGGCTGTCCTGGAACTCACTCTGTAGAGCAGGCTGGCCTCGAACTCAGAAGTCCGCCTGCCTCTGCCTCCCAAGTGCTGGGATTAAAGGCGGGCGGTGGTGGCGCCCGGCAAGATAATCAACTTAAAAGAAGCAAAGTTCATCAACTTAAAAGCAGCAAAGTTCACTTTAGCTTAAAGAGGTTCTGGTTCATCATTGGTTCATCATCATCGTGACCCTTTTTCTTTGGGGTCACAGCAGGGAAGACCATTGTGTGGGGACTGTGGTGGAGGAAGCTGCTCACCCCCTGGTGTCCAGGAAGCAGAGACAAAAAAGAAGAGACTCACTTGCACTAAGTATGTGTTTTAAGGGCATACTCACTGTTTTTGGATCCCACCACCTCCTAATGGCCTCACCGGCTCTCAGCACTGCTATGGTCTGGTGCTCAAGCAGGTCCCACATGGACGTTTGAGAGGAGCTTATCCAGAACATAACAAAGCTAGCTCATGGTGGGCTTTAGACTTGCTGTTGTCCTCAGTGATGGATGTGGGCAAATCTGGACTTCAGAGTCCCCAGTACTGCCACTAGTAAGTTGCACATGGAAAGAATAGATTCCATTGGCTTGCTGTTGTAGATGACTTTTGGACTGAGTCTGAAAAGGGTTCAAGAGTTGAGACCCTGAGGTGATAAAAAAGAGATGATAAATAGATCCATTGAGGAAAAGTGGAACCAGATTCATTTGTGATGACAGAGCAGGGCTCAGGTGTTCTCTCAGTGTGGTGACGCCTAGCTGCTTTTCCACATCATGAGGATCACATCAAATGAGAAATACTGCATCCTTATGTGGTAATGTGGTTTAGTCTTAGGAAGATCTCTGAAGCTCCTATTGTCATCCGAAATGTCTCTAGCCGTGGGTTGGTAACTGTGGGTTGGGGCATTTTGCCCTGGTCAGGTGTGACGGGGCCAGTCCTTCCCCCATGCTCTTGTGTCCCAAGTTTCTTTTCTTTTCTCTTCTTTTTTTTTCTTTTCTTTTCTTTTTTTTGGTTTTCGAGACAGGGTTTCTCTGTGTAGCCTTGGCTGTCCTGGAACTCACTCGGTAGACCAGGCTGGCCTCGAACTCAGAAATCCGCCTGCCTCTGCCTCCCAAGTGCTGGGATTAAAGGCGTGCACCACCACTGCCTGGCCTTCTTTTCTCATACAAAGTATACCTTGTCTCCTTCTGCTCATCAGTGGGACTCTCATTTAAAAGGTCATGTTGAACATATACTTAAATGGTCACTTTAAAAGTAGCCAGCTAGCAAATAGAACTTATATAATGTTAGACAGACTACTTGAAAGCAGTGCGCTTTTTGCTTTATTTAGAAAACATAGCATTCCATTGTTTTAAAAGTGATGACTTGTTGAATAAAGGCTTTTGCTTCCTAAGAGACTGCATGGTGTGTAGAGATGCAGGGTAGGCAGGGCAGAGCTCTGCAGCTGCTCACCTGTGCTCACAGCTCCTTTCTGCCGACTTCCTTAGAAGATTGTCTTCTGCGTCCCCATCCTGTCTACTTGTATTCCGAGACTGCTCAGCGTTAACTCCTGATCACCACTCTTCAGTAGGACTGTCACACAGTTTCCCCTGCAGAGGAGCAGGCTCTTACAGTGCTGTGCAAGCTGCCCATTTAAAACTATCATTGCTTGGCACCTATGCCCTAGTGACAGTTTGACCAACATGTGAGCAGGCACACTGCCATCCTGACAGATGGGTGTGAGTACAGGCAGCCAAGAAACCATGTATCTGCATCTAGTGTATTTGTTAAGGGCAGGATTCCCAGTTGGGATGTTCAAACGTCTGTCCATCCTGAGCTTTCACGCCTGTGGATAAAGGGTTGTCATCATTAATCCCAGCTCTGACTGCAATATCATGGGTCTGTAAGGGCTCCTTGGCTCTTACAGAAGTAGGTAGTTAGGGGCAATCAGGAGAGCTGTTGTCTCCTTCACAGGAATACTTCAAACGATCCTTTCTTCTTTCTCCTAGTCAGAGAGGTTTGTAACAAACCCCTTTAGAAATTGCTCTGATACTTCTGGAATGAATGTGGCTTTGTTTTTCAGGCCACGGAAGGTTCCAGAGTGATTTGTTCATGCTCTATGCAGCGATATGTATGTGTACATTCCAACATCTATGTAACCAGAGTCAGAGCTGAGATCAAGTATACATCAAGTACGACATTAGGACCACCTAATTCAACATCATATCAAGATAAAATGATTCCCAGCTTACAATTAGATGTGAGAATTATCTGTGAAATCAACACAGAGTCTGTCATCGTTCAGTGTACTAGAAGCCAGTGGTAGTATTTTTTTATTTTATTTTTTTCAAAGTTATCAAAACCAGTATTTTTTCCAACTCAGTTCTTTCTATCCTTGGACTTTGCCTAGCCATTTTGTGTGGTACATGATGGGGGGCTTCAGTGACAGCAGACTCATTGCATCCAGTGAGCACTTCTCAATTCTGGGTCGTGGGTTGTTTGCTTGGGGGCTCTCTGCATTGTAAGATGTGTGGCAGCCAGAGGGACAGAGTCATCCTCATTTGAGAACCCCTACTCTAGAGACAGCTTACACTACTTTAAAATTTAACTGTAAGGAAATTCTTATCAACTGTGGAGACCTACCCTGTCAATCTGAATGGAAACACCTCCAGCCTGTAAGCTCTCTGTTGCGTCATCTGGCGCCAAGTCTGTTCACCAGTGGCATTCTTTTTTCTAAAGCCTGTGTTTGAGCTGTAGTGTATGAAATGGAGTCAGTGCTCCAGGCATGGCTTGATGCAGAGGACCTGGAGTTCGTGTCTTGTAATGCAGTCCTTTCTTGTGTCAGGAGTGGTTGTTGGCTTCCCTGCATATCACATTGTGTTAATATTTACTGGCTTCTTACCGCAGTGTGCACACAGCCTAGAGCGGAGTAACTCTCCTTTGTACCCAACTGGCTCTTTGCTGTGGCTCTGAATTAGTTTTGGGCTGTTAAGTGTTGGAAGCTTATGTTTTCTCCTGTTAAATTTACTTTTATTGAACTATCTTAACATTTTGAGATATTTAGAATCCCAGTTCTTGGTCAGATTGGATGTTTCATGGTTAAGTGTGTGATGATGCTGTCAGCCGAGTTTGGAAACACGAGGAACAAGCATGTGTCCACACATCTGCAGTTGAGAGGACTGAGGTGAGGAGCCTGGGGAGTCCTAAGAGTCATGCCTAGGCAGCTGGGCAGAAAGGTGGCTCAGGAGACCAGGAGGAAAGCAATGGGAGGAAGGTCAGATGTGACCACCTTGTAAGCTGTCAGACTGCTCAGTACTGTGGTGCTTCCTTGTATGTGGGACAGGGTATGGGTGCTGGGTTCTGCTCCTGTTTCTGATGGTCTTTCTGCTTTAACTGTAAACATTGGAATATAGACTGCATGATTGTAGCAAAGTGGTTTTGTAATAGTTTCTTTACTAATACAGACAAACCATTAAGGCCTAATGAGCAAGAGAAGAGCAGACAGCTCCAGACAGTGCATTCTGGAGATAGACGAAGGTATCTAGTTAAGGGGGAGAGCCCTGCTGTGTCAGGCTGGTGAGAGCTAGTAGAAGCTGCCGTTGTAGGAGAGTGGTACCTGGCTTTCCCAGTCTCTGCTATGATTGCCCTTCCGACCTGGAGCCAGTTGTTAACAGACACGGGTTCAATGTCAATGTGCTACAATACTGGTCTTTTCTTCCTGCGGTGGTGCTGGGGATTTAACATAGGACCCTGTACATGGTGGTCCAATCTTCTACCACTAGTCTGCATTCCCAGCCCCGGAATGTTAATCTTACATGCACTCTGGATCAGAAGGATTTCTTCAGAATCAAAGGAGGAATCTTAAAAAAAAAAAATTAGTTCTGAGATTTTCCACACTTGGAAAACAAGTGTGAGCAAGAAGCCTCAGCTATGTACAGCTTTACTTTACAGAGTAGTTCTTACATAATGATAATCTTGTCTCACAAAACAAATCTGAATTAAACCCACAATCCAGACTAAGCTGAACTTCCCAACAACAGAGGCAAAGCCAGTAAATCCATATATGGTTCTTAGCTCAATGATTGTCTCTTACACTCTAACAACAAATACATGTGTTGGGGACACATATTTATTTTATGTATCTAGAGCAGCTGATTATGATGTGTGATATCTTTAATAGATTCTAGCACACTGCCCGTTTTCCAGAGTTGTTGTACCAATTCCCATTCCTGCTTGCATATGAGAGTTCCCCTTGCCAGCCATCCCTGCCTCCACGTTCTGTAGTTGGCTAATTTTGTTGATTGCTTAAGACAAGGCCTCACCTTGTAGTGGAAGCTGACTTGAAACTTAGAGCAACCCTCCTGTCTCAGCCACTGCAGCCAAGCAGCTAAACCCTAAACAAACGGGTGATCGAGTGGGTCTTTCTACCGTTGATGAAGAGTTGTGTTGCTCGCGCCTCACTGAAATGCTGGCATTTGGTACGTTCTCTGAGTGTGACTTGCCACTTCAGTCTTGCAGCAGTTTTGGGTGAACTGAAACTCTGATCACTTCCTGTCTTCTAGTCAGTGCTCTGGCGTGTCCTTTTTCATCGGTTTTATGCTAAAAGCAGCTCCCCTGTCGTCTACATTGGAAGCGTCTCTGATTCCTTTCACACTTAGACTGGGTGCCTCAGAAGTATTTTTGTGTGTTGTGCAGTAGGAATAGATCGTGGCTGTGCTGATGCAAAACCACAAGAGCTTCCCCACTGAGCTTAGCTCAGTTCATCTAGGTCAGCCCAGTGGTGCAGTGTTGGTGGCTGTAGTCTGGTGAGTGAGCAGGTTGAACCTTTGCTTTCAACCCTGATGACTGTTACAATCCTTTTCTGTAATTGTTAGGTCATCTGCATGTCTGTGACCGAAAAATGTCTGTTCAAATCCTTTGCCCACTTTCAATGTTTTACTGAATTCCTTAATGTTGCAGTGTTTACACTGATTTATTTTTAATACAAAACATTTTTTTTCTCTTTGTTTTTCTTCCATTCTGTTTAGGGAATCTTCATTTTGTAGTATCAGGCGTTACACAGCCCTGGGCCCTCCGATTAGATCTGCAGTCCGCTTGGGACCATCCCTGGGTATCTCAGATTAGATCTGTAGTCCACCAGGACCATCCCTGGGTATCTCAGATTAGATCTGCAGTCCACCGGGACCATCCCTGGGTATCTCAGATTAGATCTGCAGTCCACCGGGACCATCCCTGGGTATCTCAGATTAGCTCTGCAGTCCGCTGGGACCATCCCTGGGTCCCTTAGATTAGATCTGCAGTCCGCTGGGACCATCCCTGGGTCCCTCAGATTAGATCTGCAGTCCACAGGGACCATCCCTGGGTATCTCAGATTAGATCTGTAGTCCACTGGGACCATCCCTGGGTCTTTCAGATTAGATCTGCAGTCCACAGGGACCATCCCTGGGTATCTCAGATTAGATCTGTAGTCCACAGGGACCATCTCTGGGTATCTCAGATTAGATCTGTAGTCCACTGGGACCATCCCTGGGTATCTCAGATTAGAAATGCACATCTGCTAGTCATTTCGATAGCACCTCGGTGGTTCACACTGCTTCTAGAAAAACTGCTATTCCTCCCCTTCAGACAGGATGTAGAGTTCCTGGCTTAGCGCTTATTTCAAGTTTGTCATTTTATAGGAGAGAAGAGAGAACTGGAGAAGTAGGCTGATAACTGAGCTCATGAGGGTGGGCTGGGGTAGAGGACCAGGATGCACTCAGCACATTCTTAGGAAGTATCTCTTGGTTTCTTGTCAAGACATTCACTCATTAAACTCTGAGATTCCTGAGTAAGATGGGGTTCCCAGCTTCTGGATTGTGTTAACAGAGACTGACATCTGCACTGTAAGTGCTCATCTGCTTCTGAGTGTTCTTGCTCTTTCTCTCTTTGTCTTTTGAGACAGGGTCTCATGGTATAGTTCTAGGTGGCCTGGAACTTGCTATGTAGACTGGGGTGGTCTTGAACCCACAGAGACCCTCTTTCTTCTGTTACTCAGTACTCTCTGGAGTACTGAGTGCAAAGTGTGTGTCATGCCTGATGACATTGCTGTCTTCAGTAGGTAAGCTGATATGATTCAAGTAGGTTTTTTTTTTTTTAAGGGCTTTTTAGGTGTTAAAACATAAAAATGTCATTTCCATGGTGGGTTGCTGAGACTCTGACCTGGAGTACAGTCTTAGGACACATGTTTATCGATTTGTTGTTACTTTATATCTTATAGTTTTGTCGTGACAACAAAGTTCTGTCAGTGTATTTACACACACATGGGCATGTGGACACACACACTGACATGTGAGATGGGAGTTTCACTGTGTTGCCCAGGTTTACCTCACATTTTCTGCCCCACGTGATTCCTCTATTTTAGCTTTCCAAGTAGCTGGAACCATGGGCACAAGCCCTGTGCCTGGTCAACAGTGTGCTTTAAAGGCAGCATCTTTCTGAAGCCTGAGCCCTGCTTCTGTGGTGCGGTTGCTCTTTTCTCTGGTCACCGCCTTTCACTCCGGCTCAGGTCATGGGAGTGAGCGAGCAGCACCGAGGTGCATCCTCTTGTTTTGCTCACATAGGTTTATGGTATTTATGTGAGTGTCTATAGTCTTATCCATTAAAGGGATCATTTTATCAACTTTGGGCTTATTTTGTTGCAAACATCTTGTACTCTTTAAGGAGTAGAAAGGTAGTTTTTATTAAAATGAACACTTTGTATAGGTGGCTTGCTTTGCTTCTTAGTTGTGAGGCCATGGACAAAGTATTTAATTTTACTTAAGCAATTTCCTGGTGTGTACATTCCCGTGTAGTACTTACATTTTGTGACTGTTGTAAAAATCAGAGATGATGTGTTTAAGTCACTCAATATAGAGCCTATGTAGCCACTTAACAGTGATGGTTTTAGATATGTTCATTCGTATGTAAGAGCTGTGTGTTATAATTAATGGTTAATTGATTCTTTCCAGTGTAGATTCATTCATTCATATTTTCACTCATTTAGGATTAATTGAGCAAAAATAACTGATGATACTAATGTAGGAACATTATGTCAGTATTCAATTTCAGATGCTAGTTTTTACGATATATTACTATTTTCAAGCTAGAGAAGTATTGTTCTATAAAGACTGACAGACTATCGTCAAAGCACGAAGGTATGCTTGTGTTTTTCTTTTGTGGGGGTGATGCTGAGAATTGTTTTCGACAGTTTATACATTGCTTGTGGTGTGACTTGAGGCTGTGTGCAGGGCTGATTCATGCGGTCCTAGTGTACAGAAGCATTGGCAAGTCCAGATTAAGAGCATTGAGAAACTGCAGTTGACATTAATAAACTACTGTTAACGAAAAATTCTTTAAAATTAGCTCACTTTAAAAATTAATGCCCACAATAAAGTCAGTTATAAATGATTAAAGAATAAAGGCTAAGTTTTCTACCTCTAAGGCATTTCTGTTATTAATTCGTTATATGTGCACACACCGACACAGTGTTTCAAAGCTCTTGGAGGTGCCGGTCACACACATCCCAGTACCCACAGCACTGGGGATTGGCTGTCCGCCTTATGTGACTAGGACACTCTGAGACACACTGGTACTTTTCACTTGCAGCTTGTGTTTCGGCCACTCTACATCTGAGTAGAGACACCTCATTTCCAAACCTGTTTTCTGGCTAGGAGTGCTGGTGCTTGCCGTTAAGCAGGAGCAGGAGAGCCTCTGTGACTTTGAGGCTACATAGTGAGGATGCTTCTGGCCTTTTGTTATGCTATGGAATTATATTGTGGGATGTTGCAGTTGGACAGATAGGATGATTGCTAGAAGTGTGTGTGCTTGAGGTATCGAAGATGTTATTTACAGATTTGGTAGATAATGCCAAATTGATGTACCCCTTTCTCATACTCTTAGCAACCCAGTGTATTTTCTGACTTTGAATTTGAGTAATCTGTAGCTGAAACCATGAACTTGACAGTGATTGTAATTGTATCTGGAGTCTGTTTGCTGCTAGCGTTCAGGGTGTACTGGTCATGAAGGAGGTCACGTGAAGCAGCAGATAGGTACCTCGCCGCGATGCTGGGAAGGGTCTGTTACTTCAGAAGAGAGCAGAGGTTAATTCAGAACCCAGGGAAAGCGCTCATTTTGTGCGCAGAGGAAATGAGAGGCAGAGGAGGAGGCCCCTGAACCCACTATATCTTGTGTGGCCTGTGTTCTTGGCCTCATAAACGTTGTATAGAATTTTGGAAATTCAAAAAGAAAAACATCCCTATTATGATTAGGTTAAAATAGTTAGAAACCAGAATTTTAATGGTAGAGAGAAGTGAGTTGCATACGTAGTCTAAGGAGGTGGGAACAAGAAATGCCGGTGTGAATGTGGGATGTGGTCTTTTAAAACCCATTTGTAGCTCTCCCCTCAAAGGGCCTGGGAGTGATTGTATTATACAGTGTGATGGCAGTAGCATGGCATTATTGCGATGGCATTGTGCCCAACATCTAGGCCAGGGACAGTGTTGGCCCCTGTTTGGGCCCCAAATAGTCGTTTTTTTTTTTTTTAGCTAAAAGGAAACAGTCCCCTGTAGGAGTGTAGCTGAGGTTTGGAACAGCAGCGTGTAAGGGGATCTGGAGCATCTTTCTCCAAGGCTTCTAGGTCTCTAAAAGGGTATGGTGGTCAACTTGAAGGGTTTTCAGTAGTTCAAAAGTTTTTGAATAGTTTAGCAGCTATGTCACAGTTTGTATTGAGACATGGTGTCATCATCCCCAGATTAGAGAACTACTCAGTTGAGTTCAAAAGAAGTTGCAAAGAATCTTGTGTTTTAAGGGAGTCTGTGATTTCATTTTGGGCCACATACATAGCCACTCTGGGTGCATGTGAGTCACAGGCCACCGGTTGAAGTGGTCAAGAGGAAAGAGCATCCCTGAACTTCTGGAGCTGGTCTATGCTCACAGGGAGGCCACCGGAAGTGAGTTGAAGCAGAAACAAAACCAAGGTTGCTGCTGCCTACTGAACCCGCAAGGACATGGCTGCTGGTTTGCACACTGGATACAGAGTGGTAGAGTCCATCCATGTGACAGTAGCACTCCAGAGAATCTTCTGTTCCTAGGTTACCAAACCAGTGCCAAGTCCAGAGAGTCCAGTAACTTTTGTCATGCTCCATAGTGTGCGTGCCCCTCCCCTACTAGGAGCAATAACTGTACTGTAACTGGTGTGCTCACGGCAGCCTTTCGCAGTGGGTGGCAGCACCAGAGGAAGCACAATTTAAGCACAGATCCAAAACAAAAAAACCCTATAGGATTATAGGGCCACACTGATCGTACTGTAGGACAGATAACAGAGGGTGAGGGAGACACAGGGAGGTGGCACTGAGCTCAAGGTGAACTTTTGGGTCCCAGATAGCAGTCACCATGTGAGAAGATGCCTTGGAGACAGTGGGGAGAGTGGACTCCTCACTAGATGGTTTTGAGAGGCGATTAGTTTTGTCAGGCAGTTTCTATATGAAGTGCTGTGAGGTCTGGAGTTTGCTATAAAGATGAAGATGGTTTTAGGAGGGGCTGGTGGACAGCTGTTGAGGTGATGAAGACCATGGGGCCGTGTACTGTGTCCCTTTGAGGCTCGCTCCTCAGTTCTGAAATCCTGTAGGAAGCTGCTGTTAAAGCCAGGTGTGCTGCTTATGCGAGCCGCTTGCCCGTCCTTGTCACTTTTCTTTTTTAGCTGGCTTTTGTCTAGTTTTCCTCATAATTTAAAGGGCTCTTTCAATAATGTGAAACAAGCCTTTTGTCATGTTTTGCAGATAGTTTTCATTTGTCTTTTGAGTTCATGGTGCTTTTCTTTTTGTTTTTTTATAACCCGTGGTTGAATTTCCATTTTTATTTTGTCAATTTACCACTTTTCTTTATGGCTTAAGTGTTTTTGTGTATTTCTTATAAAAAGCTTTTTTCAGAGACTCTGAAAAGTTCTTTCATGTGTTCATGAATTTTTAAAATGACTGTAGCACACTCCTGATGCGTTTTCATTATAGTCGTTACCGTTTTCCTAGCATACTTGGGACTGTCCTCCCTAGAGCTAGCCATGCATCAAGAATATATCTGGGCGAATTCTCTGCAGCTGTCCTGGGAAGATATTGATAGGTCTAACCAGGATCCCCAGAAGAATGACTGTGGACCGTTTAGTGGAGGGTTCAAGAAGGGTGTGGCATGTCTAACTTCTTTTATTAAAAACTAAATGCTGTGCAAAACATCGGTAATATACTTGCACTGCTAACTGGTGAGAAGGTTTTGGCTTTTACTTTGCCCAAACAAACATTTCTTCTAGTGCTTTTCCTTGGGTTTGGGTCAGGAGCCGCCCCCTCCCTGGAGGCAGCATTCCAGGCTTGCACCCTCACATCTCGGATCCTGTGAGGAGCAGCATGTCAGACACCATGCTTCTGCACTGGCTTTCTCACTGGGGTAGATGGTCTTCTGTGCACCTCAGATTAGAAGGAGAAGTGTTTGTGGAGTCCTCCATTCTTCTGATGGGAAAGTGGTAGCGGAGCGGTGGTTTGAATTTGTATTTGGAATGAACGCACTCAGTTCTCAGTTAAATGTGAGTTCTACTGTTAATGCATCCCCTTAAGGAAATACGAGGTGAAGAAGTATGTGTATTTAAAGTATTTTACCCTACAAAAATTTTATAGTCTAGTGTTAATTAGACTCCCCTCCCCTCCCCTCCCCTCCCCTCCCCTCCCCTTTTCTTTTCCTTTTTCTACACCCCTCTCCCCCCTCTTCTCCCCTTTTTTCCCATCCTATTTTCGTTTTCCCCCTTC